>JAHBCN010005524.1:45000-54606 GCA_019359885.1 Listronotus oregonensis | reverse complement strand
GTGCAAAACGAGAGGGATTTAGACGTGATACTTGTATAGAGGAGGCCGAAGGAAACATTAGCACGAGACAACTGGAGGACATTACTGGACAAGACCACACCGCAAATCTCGAATTATAAAAGATGTAAATACCACGCTTACAAGTACGAAAGACACCAAGAATTAAGAGACGGAGACGAAATACGACGACAGGAATTTTGCTTTGAGATGATGGAGAGGACAAACACTGACAGAGGTTTTTTACAAAATATTTGCTTTACTGACGAATGCACTTTTACATTGAACAACGAACCCAACATTCAAAATTGCCGGTACTGGAGTAACGAAAACCAAAATCGATTTGTTGAGACAAGGACTCAATATCCACAAAAAATTAATGTTTTGGCGGGAATTTTCGGCCACCATATCCTTGGACCATTTTTTCTTGACCGAAATTTGAATGCGGAGTACTTTCTGGAACTTTTAGAGGAACAAATTTTGCCTGCTTTGAACAACCTTGCTCGTGAAAATCAAGAGATTTGGTATCAAATGGATGGCTGCCCAGCACACAGTACCAAAGCTGTGCGCGAATACTTGAACAACGCATTTAATAACGACATCATAGGCCCGAACCACGTAATATCTTGGCCAGCCAGGTCTCCGGATCTTTCGCCAAACGATTTTTTTTATGGGGACATTTAAAAACTAAGCTTTATACCAATAAAAAATATGAAAATTTAGACCAGCTAAGGAATGCTATTTCCGCTGAATGCCAGAATATCGATGTACCAACTAGCCAACGTAAGAAATGAGTTTTATAATCGTTTGGGTTATTGTCTGGCAGTTAATGGAGGAATATTTGAGCATTTGATTAAATCCTGATATTTTCGTCATAAATTGATTTCTGAATGTAGACAAATTTGTTTAATTGTCTTGCGTAACTGTGAGTGCATGTGTTGGAATTAGCTGTAAACTAAAATGAAATGCGAGGATTCTTTTTGAAATTCCCGTATAAAATTGTTCAGTTTTGGCAATGACATTATAAATTAATGATCTATTTTGTTACTGATAAATCGATATGGTGTTTTTATTATTGATTTATAGAGTACAGGGTGCATAATGAGATACTACGTTGCAGAAGTATTTAAGCAGTTTACTCTTTACTGGTTGGTTGAAAAATGATCAAATTTTCATTTTGGGTAGAACTTATTGTGCTCTTCAATAAATCCTAATAGCATTTTTTTCTAAAATAATTAGGGGAGCCAATATTTGACTACTTCAAAATTTACATGGATTCCTATGTCCCCCTCGGCGGAGCAACACCCGGTATAGGTGACGTATTTATGACGCTCACAACTTTTTGAATCCTTATATTTCAGAAACGGTGACTTTAGGAACAAAATTATTGATACCCTTTTATAGATAATTTTATGATCTACGATTTTTGTTTAGGTAATTTTACAATAAAACTTACCGTTTTGAAGAAAATCGCAAAAACTCTTTTTTTTTTTTGACCTTTGACCTCTAGTCAATTTTTTCCCACATACCGGAACGATGGGGAATTTTGAAATAATATTTTAAATTGTATTATTAACAATTTTACTTACTTTCAGCTGGATGTAAATTTATGTACGTTTGAATGTCTAGATTGACCGGAGTACAAATTATTCATCCGTTGTTTGTGGTCGAAACTTTCAGAGCATAATTTTGTTAGAATTATTTTAGTTCTTTCAGTTTTTAATGCAACATAATTATACATTATTAAACAATACACTTCAATTACCGTTTTATGATGCAGACTTGCGACCAGTAGGTTTAAGCTTTTTTGGCCAATATATTAGCTCAGTGCTGTTAAATATTTGGTTATTCATTTGACAATTAAAATTTGGAAATTTTTGTGGATAATTAGCTTATTTAAGAAATACCAAATTACCCTTAAATCTACTAGTACTATATATAGCATTAGATCTTTATGTTAGCTAATTATATTTTTTGTTTTTTAAAAAAGGTCATCACATTTTTAATGGGAGTTTTTAAAAGAGAAATTTAAGAAAAAATCATTAAAATTTTAATTCACTTTTGACTGTTTAATGCAGTTTAAAATAAACTCTTGGTATTTAATAATATTTCCATGAACTTAATTAAAACAAGAAGTGGTTCTACCTGAAGAAGACTTGGAGTTTACCTCGCAATAGATACCAGGAGAAGATAACAAGAACAAGAAGCACTAGCAGAAGAAAAGTCAGAAGAAGCTTAAAAATTACAAAATATTAAAAATATATATATTTTCTTTTATTAAGGATTTTCTTTTAAAAAAATTATTAGAACAGTTAAATTTGATTTTTTATTATTTGCATATTTTTTATTTTATATATTAAAAGAATTACCGAAGATCGTTTCAAGAAAAAGGATGCCTGCCTTAAGAAGAAAGCCTCCAGATTTCCCTGGAAGAAACCAAAATTCCTTTGTATTTTTCCGAATATATATTCTTACTAATAAAATATAAGTTAAAGGATTCTTTAATATAATTTCAATATTTTTCTTTACAAAATTTCAGACACATAATTGAAACGAAAAACCACGTCAAGAGGACTCCCAATTTCGTAAGAAGGACTCACAGACATCTGATTTATCTTCACAATTTTAATTGCAGAGTGGCTAAGGTATGTAAGCTTATACTTGCACGAAGATTTGATAGGTTTTAGGTCAGAAAATAGTTGTATTTACAGGTTTTTCAAATTAGCAGTTAGTATTTTTATAGAGTCCGACCGAAACTGATTTTCCGGCCGAAACCGAATATTCGGCGTGACTTCAGTTTCGGCCGAAACCGAAACTCACGTGATCAATTGTAAAATTCCTTAAAATACTGATATTTGGTGCATTTTACCCATTATTCTGCATTAATTAGGACATGAAATGGAAACACAGTATATTAATTTTGTTGTAATTATTTATTATAGTTTTATCTTTAAGGTACCTCTTTTATAAAAATAATAATTACTAAAATTACGTGCACGACAACTTCCGAAATCAGTTTCGGTTTCGGCAAATGTTTCGACCACTTTAGGCCGAAACCGATACTGCCTCCGAAACTTGATTTTTGGCCGAAACTCGGCCCAAACCGAACTTTCGGTCGGACACTAATTTCTTACCATCTTATTCCATTCTACAGTGTGTACATAAAGTATGGAACAAATTTATTATTTGCTAAAGCAAAATAAAAATGAATTTTTTTTAAACACGTAAATAATATTTTTAAATTGCGCCTTTTTTTGACAAGAAATATAAATATACAGCGTGACTCATGTAGTAGTTATGACAACATCGACAATTTTTTCAAATGGAAACCCCCATACTTTATTGCAGATTTATAATCTGCCAGAAGAGCTGTTTTTTAAAACATAAAACACTTATGGTTTTAGATGGTGGTTTCGTAGTTACAGGGTGGTAAAAAAATGTATAAATAATGTATAGAACAAATTCATTATTTGTTCAAGCATTTGTATTTGTACTAGTTTTCGAAATATTAATTTCGTTACGCCCCTTTTTAATCTGTGATGCTATGTGAATTTTGTTTCTCGAAGAATTTTCTACATATCCCTCTGCTACACTGGTTGATTTTTAGCCTCCGTGTCTCTTTAAATTGGTTATACTACCACCATAACCATATACCCGGCTAATAAAGTAGCTGAGCTTCTTCGCAAACAGTGCCTGGTGCTTTCTTTGGGATGCGGTAATTTAAGATATTCAGCAATTTTGCAGGCGATATTACCAAAAGTGTGAATACCAATAGGTTGTATAGTACAGCTTCCGTTTTTGTATATACAAATAATCTACGATGTGGTGTGTTTGCTGGACGTAATGACAAATATTTCCTGTATAAAGAAATGTTTTCTTCAATGACGACAAAGGATCTTTTCATATTCGTTTAAGAATTGTGAATTTTAATTACTAACATATTTATCTTATCTTCTATATCATCTAAACTCATTTTACAAAACTCTTCAAGACGACAAGCACCTGCTAAACCAATGATCAATGCAACCTAAAATATGCATAAAAATTAATCAAAAGGAAAAATAGAAATTACATTTAATTATTACCTTTCTTACTAGGTAGATATAATCTCCAGTTTTCATAAAAATGTATCTACTTCTCCTTTATTCAATACTTTTGATTTTTTTGGTTTGTAGCTAACGGATTTTCTTTTAAGGAAAGCAATTACTTTGGGATTGCAGCTTATATCTATATTATTTTTAATGTTAATTGTGGACTTAAGCATTGAGTAATTGCTCCAGAGGCTCGATGGCTTTAAAGTTTTAGATTTTTTCATTAAATATGCAAAATGACTTCTATAAATTGTAGACCAATTCATACCTTTTCTTAACTTTAGCGGCAATAATTCATAAGTAGCCGTTTAAGCAGCTTTACTAATCCCATGTGGTATCAATTCGGCTTCACTTTCACTATTAATTTCCATTATTTGAAATGGAAAAGCGAAAACACTCTCGAATCTTATATGACAAGCGCTGTCATCTGTCATAATAAACATACAAGTGTATATTGTTGCCAAGGCCGCCTACGTAGATACTCAAAATCGTTCCAAAATTAAAAAAACGTGCGTGTGCATACCACTTCTTTATTTTTTTTTTTTTGGTGCTGGAATAGATACCTCATCTGTATATTGCTTCTTAATGAATTGTTTAAACTAAGATGTAAACACAGGTTCAATTTAAAAATGTACAGTTTTCTTATACATTTTTTTAACCGGATAATGTATTTTTTGTAGCGACGGATCTAAAAACCAACATGAATGCAGAGAGCTTATGAAGGTTGATCCAGAATTGTTGCTACTTCCGAGTCAAACACAGTTCTGTACAAGTAAGTTTTAAAATAGTTATTTAACAAAAAAAAATGATAAAGGCGATTAATGATAAAGGCCATTTAAGGGGGCAAGTCTAGGGACGCGTTAAGGTTTGAGATAATTAATCGCCAATTATTGTTCGAGTTTGTTACAACGCTTTTTCGGCGATCGTTTTGTTTTTAAGGTAGTTCACTCTAAAACGGCTTTTGAAATATATGGTTAATAAAAGTGTTTTTTATCTAATTAAGAAAAAAAACGAAATTTTTTTAACGTCCGAGACGAGATATTAACAATGAAATTGTGCATAATTAAGCCATACATTCATTTCGGAATATCTCGAAAACGGTTCTTATGATATTTTTTAAAAACTAATACAGTATAAATCAGATTATTAGAAAATAAATAAATTATTAGACTTTTTTAACCGTTTACAGAAATCCATTCAGTTGAAGAAGAGACTAAGACAACGATAAGAAGTTTGTACAATCTACAAGAGAGTGAAGAAATATCTCAGAATGAGCAACTGTCGGAAAATGCAGAACTTGGTGATGAAAATGAAATAGCTTTAAAAACAACAATTAAAAATGAAGAAAACCTCTTTAATGCTGCTGATGATTCTGAGGTACAGAAAAGCAAAAAAATAATTGAAGATATTAATAGATTTCTTTCTGGCTTTCACGAGATCAAAGAACACCCTCAAAATAATCAAATTTCTTTAGAGGTTTCCTCAGATAGTGAAGGTAATAAACTAGGACTAGACACAAAAAATATTGTACAAGCAACTAAAACGACAAAAAATGATTTTGATCCAACAACTACGGAACTGCTACAAAGTAGGATACAAAAAGCAAAATTAACAGAAAATGATGTCGACACAACTTCTTTGGTTGAAGTTTTTCCTCAGAATATGCAAGCAGAGTGTAAAGATAAAGCCATTTCGCCGGTGAATGATGATACCGAGAAAACTAAAGGAATGTCTTTTATTACAAGTAATTTTCTTAATGTTGAGGAGTTACCAGAAAACGAGCAATTACTACCTGAGGGTACAAAATTTTTTTCCGAAACGGGGTTAACTATAGAAAAAACAAATTGCTGTATAGAAATACAAAAACGTATTGACAGTAGAAGTAAACGGGAAACTCGTCAAGATACAAAAATAGCCAATGATCAGAAGTTAAATAAAGAGGGACTATTTGTTACATTAGATAGAGGAAGCATTTTACAGAATACTAGTGTTACTAAGCCCAAAAAACCTGAAGATATTGCAAGTAGTAAAGGGTCAAATAAGGATACTAGTGTTGAGAATACTAGTCAGTCTAATAATAAAGATGAGCAAGGAAAACGGCAGCGTCAACGCCGTAAGGAATCTAAGGCAAATGGAGCCAATGTTGATTTGCTTTTCAGAACAGAAAAGTAATGCAAAGAGGTCACTTGAAAGCCATGAAAAAGACTCAACTCCAAAACTGAGTGAAGTTAAACCCGATGGGCTTTCCAAGAAAAGTTCACACAACAAGAGTGCCAAAGGTAGTAATTCAGATAATCAAAAGAATGTAAAGACAGGTTTAGGTGAAGGTAACAAGGCATCCATAAAAGAAACCCTAAACGAAGCTATACCAAACACAGAAGATATGAAAGTATCCGGGGTGAAGAATTATGAAAAGAGTAAAGTGAATGCTACAAAAGTTTCTACTACAGATTTAAAAGAAAAAACAAATAAATTAATTGATGCGGGAGTAAATACAAAACAGATTAAGAATAAACGTAAATCCATTGAAGACAAAGATAGTTCTGTAGACCTTATTGAAACAACTCCTCAAGCAAAGAAAAAGAAAAAAATTGATGGTTCTGTGTCTCAAATTTCTTACACAGATCCTTTATATGGACTAAGCAATCTAGCAGAAAATATTCCACAGGCACTTACCACTAGTAATGACAATTGCTCAGATCAAACACCTGTTAGCGAGAAAGACGTCACTAAGAAACTAGACTATTCTGCAACAATGCCGCTTGAGCGGCTTGGGCAGCAAGTGGATGTTTCTGACTCTCAAAAAACACTGGACTCTGAACCCAAGAAGCCTGTTAACATTCAAACTCAAATAACATTACAAGAACCGATTATTCAGATAACACAGGAGAGTTTAAAATGTAAGTTAGAACACCCGAACAATGTTGATTTACCTGTTAAAGAATCTAAATTAGAAGTATATAGCCTCAACGAACTTACTAATAGCGAAGAACATCAAAATAAAAGAACATCTTTAGTCTGTCAAGAAAATCAAAATGAACTTTTTGAGCTTCATGATAGTGTACAAACGCAGGTTGAAAATCACGAAACCTTAGAACAAAGCGATCAGTTAGTCGAAATTCATCCTAGTACAGATAAAACAGTCGAATTAAAAGACTCCTCAGGATCAATAGAATTTGATGAGCAAAGAAAAAAGAATCAAGCATTACGTAAAGGCCAATTATTTAACGAACAGATTGCAGTTCAAGAGCCTCTCGTTACAGAATCCCAAATGACAACTTTAAAAAATAATTCACCACTTAACAAGGAAACAGTTAATGTGTTTGAAGATCGGGATTTTAATGATGTTGCTGCATTCTTCGAGATCAGTATTGAAACAGAAGTTACAGATGGTTCTGATAATTCGACCAGTGTTAATGATACTATTGAAATGTGTCTCAATAAGAAGCCGCTTGAAGTTACTCATAATGTGGAAAAAACCGTCTCCAAAGATGCTAATCTTTTAACTCGAAACCCAAATAAATCGTTAACTAGTATTCATAAAAACCAGAACCTCAAAACATCACTGCAGATAATTAAAGAAACATTTGAACAATATCTAAGTTCTTCAGAGGCGACATGCGCAATAGAGAATTCGAATATTACCAAAGAAAATGATAATTTACCAGAAGTTCTCACATCAACTCAGCAGATGCAAGGCACATCGTTAGGACGATCTCCTGATAAAAGCCTAGATATGTATAAAGATATGACAGCTTACTTCAGAAATCCAAGTCCACCTCCTTCCACAAATAATTGTGTATCAAGTGTAGCTTTTAGAAACCCAAGTCCTCCTGTATCAGCAGATAACAATTCTGTATCTGGTTTAGACAGCCGCAGTGAGAGCGGTGGTTTGGATTTGTTTAGCGTTGGATCTGAAACGCGAAGACCACATATTCTACCTGATTTCGTTGACAACAAAGATGTTGTTAATACGCTACTTAGTGAATCTAACATTGCCAATCAAAATGATATTGTTACAGTCACAAACTCTTTACCGTTTGTCCAGAGTAGTGCTCCGACTACTGTTCAAAGCTCTGTTGTCAGTTTTCAGCAACTTTTTGATGACAACTTTCAGAACAGTATTGTTTCAACATCAAACAACACACAATATAGTCATGAGAATCTTGCTTACCAAAACAGTGATCTCTCCAAAGTTGTAGATCCTTCGCCAGGTAATTTCTATGCTCAACAAACAATAAGTACTTCAAGTGGTAATATTATTCCTTCTATGCCCGCAAGTTTAAATTCTAACAATATGCAAACGCTTCCCGATTATATGCAAGGACTTAAAGAGAATACATTTTATGATATAAAGCCTGAAAAACAATCAAAATTTTCACAAGGCAATGAACATTCAACTGTTGTACCCAGCGATGTTGAATTTCTTGAAGAATACCCATATACTTCACCTGAAAATGTTTTACCGAATTATAATAGAGACGAAAGCGCTCAGCCAAGTCCAGCAGCATCATCAGTGTCACAACAATCAGAGAATACGCACAGCTCCGATAGAGACACTGGCGATGTGAGAGGTACTCCAAACTCGTATCAAAAAGGTGACCATACCTACACATCAGATAGAGGCACTATGGACGGTTTAATAGGTGGTAAACTCGAAGAACCTACTGAATGCCTGACAGGTGCATATGAGAAGACCATCACTGAGTATACGATGGACGAACTTCAGTTTGATTTGAGCTTGATCGATGAAACAAGCACCCCTGCATCTGCAATTTTTGGTCATTCCAGCCCAATATCAACGGACATAATCTGGTCATTAGATCTTGAGCCTGTAAATCCAAACGAAATAATAACATCGTGGATTGAGAATTCTAAGGTAATCGTTGAGACCCAGCCTTACTACCCCGACTTCTCGTCACTAAGTAATTGTAATTCATTATCATGTGATATAACCGAACTCTCCCAGGGCTCTGAGAGTAGCGAGACCAGTTTAGAAAGAGGAAATATCGATTTGACCGACTGGTTTAATTTGACGAATCCACCTGAAACACCTGCAAAGAAAATGCGATTAAAAGAGAATGTAAGTAAAGAACCTAAAAAAGGAAATGAAGAAAGAATAACCGTGGCTAAAAAAGTTCAAAGTCCCAAAGAAGGAGTAAAGAAACCAGAGCTTTTAGTTTTTCCAACCAGAAAACATGGTAGAACAAGAGTATTAGCGCCGCGTAAAAACACTTTACAAGTTCCAAAAGTCGATAAAGATATTCCCACCGCTGACAAAAACGTTTCGAATCAGTCATCTTTGCCTGAATCTGGAAATAGAGAAGTGCCTAAGAATACCAAAGCGGACAATGAGCCCTTACCCCATTTGGTGCCTTTAAGTGGTGTTACAACAAGGTCTGCATCTAGGAGGGATATAAGAGATAACTATGTTACTCCACAAAGTCAGGAGATGTATAATTTAAATAAAAACACTAGTTTAGCGGGTGCTAAAAAACCAGTGGCGATAAAAAGCGAA
>JAHBCN010005524.1:27500-40000 GCA_019359885.1 Listronotus oregonensis | reverse complement strand
AGTTTTTCCTCAGAATATGCAAGCAGAGTGTAAAGATAAAGCCATTTCGCCGGTGAATGATGATACCGAGAAAACTAAAGGAATGTCTTTTATTACAAGTAATTTTCTTAATGTTGAGGAGTTACCAGAAAACGAGCAATTACTACCTGAGGGTACAAAATTTTTTTCCGAAACGGGGTCAACTATAGAAAAAACAAATTGCTGTATAGAAATACAAAAACGTATTGACAGTAGAAGTAAACGGGAAACTCGTCAAGATACAAAAATAGCCAATGATCAGAAGTTAAATAAAGAGGGACTATTTGTTACATTAGATAGAGGAAGCATTTTACAGAATACTAGTGTTACTAAGCCCAAAAAACCTGAAGATATTGCAAGTAGTAAAGGGTCAAATAAGGATACTAGTGTTGAGAATACTAGTCAGTCTAATAATAAAGATGAGCAAGGAAAACGGCAGCGTCAACGCCGTAAGGAATCTAAGGCAAATGGAGCCAATGTTGATTTGCTTGCAGAACAGAAAAGTAATGCAAAGAGGTCACTTGAAAGCCATGAAAAAGACTCAACTCCAAAACTGAGTGAAGTTAAACCCGATGGGCTTTCCAAGAAAAGTTCACACAACAAGAGTGCCAAAGGTAGTAATTCAGATAATCAAAAGAATGTAAAGACAGGTTTAGGTGAAGGTAACAAGGCATCCATAAAAGAAACCCTAAACGAAGCTATACCAAACACAGAAGATATGAAAGTATCCGGGGTGAAGAATTATGAAAAGAGTAAAGTGAATGCTACAAAAGTTTCTACTACAGATTTAAAAGAAAAAACAAATAAATTAATTGATGCGGGAGTAAATACAAAACAGATTAAGAATAAACGTAAATCCATTGAAGACAAAGATAGTTCTGTAGACCTTATTGAAACAACTCCTCAAGCAAAGAAAAAGAAAAAAATTGATGGTTCTGTGTCTCAAATTTCTTACACAGATCCTTTATATGGACTAAGCAATCTAGCAGAAAATATTCCACAGGCACTTACCACTAGTAATGACAATTGCTCAGATCAAACACCTGTTAGCGAGAAAGAAGTCACTAAGAAACTAGACTATTCTGCAACAATGCCGCTTGAGCGGCTTGGGCAGCAAGTGGATGTTTCTGACTCTCAAAAAACACTGGACTCTGAACCCAAGAAGCCTGTTAACATTCAAACTCAAATAACATTACAAGAACCGATTATTCAGATAACACAGGAGAGTTTAAAATGTAAGTTAGAACACCCGAACAATGTTGATTTACCTGTTAAAGAGTCTAAATTAGAAGTATATAGCCTCAACGAACTTACTAATAGCGAAGAACATCAAAATAAAAGAACATCTTTAGTCTGTCAAGAAAATCAAAATGAACTTTTTGAGCTTCATGATAGTGTACAAACGCAGGTTGAAAATCACGAAACCTTAGAACAAAGCGATCAGTTAGTCGAAATTCATCCTAGTACAGATAAAACAGTCGAATTAAAAGACTCCTCAGGATCAATAGAATTTGATGAGCAAAGAAAAAAGAATCAAGCATTACGTAAAGGCCAATTATTTAACGAACAGATTGCAGTTCAAGAGCCTCTCGCTACAGAATCCCAAATGACAACTTTAAAAAATAATTCACCACTTAACAAGGAAACAATTAATGTGTTTGAAGATCGGGATTTTAATGATGTTGCTGCATTCTTCGAGATCAGTATTGAAACAGAAGTTACAGATGGTTCTGATAATTCGACCAGTGTTAATGATACTATTGAAATGTGTCTCAATAAGAAGCCGCTTGAAGTTACTCATAATGTGGAAAAAACCGTCTCCAAAGATGCTAATCTTTTAACTCGAAACCCAAATAAATCGTTAACTAGTATTCATAAAAACCAGAACCTCAAAACATCACTGCAGATAATTAAAGAAACATTTGAACAATATCTAAGTTCTTCAGAGGCGACATGCGCAATAGAGAATTCGAATATTACCAAAGAAAATGATAATTTACCAGAAGTTCTCACATCAACTCAGCAGATGCAAGGCACATCGTTAGGACGATCTCCTGATAAAAGCCTAGATATGTATAAAGATATGACAGCTTACTTCAGAAATCCAAGTCCACCTCCTTCCACAAATAATTGTGTATCAAGTGTAGCTTTTAGAAACCCAAGTCCTCCTGTATCAGCAGATAACAATTCTGTATCTGGTTTAGACAGCCGCAGTGAGAGCGGTGGTTTGGATTTGTTTAGCGTTGGATCTGAAACGCGAAGACCACATATTCTACCTGATTTCGTTGACAACAAAGATGTTGTTAATACGCTACTTAGTGAATCTAACATTGCCAATCAAAATGATATTGTTACAGTCACAAACTCTTTACCGTTTGTCCAGAGTAGTGCTCCGACTACTGTTCAAAGCTCTGTTGTCAGTTTTCAGCAACTTTTTGATGACAACTTTCAGAACAGTATTGTTTCAACATCAAACAACACACAATATAGTCATGAGAATCTTGCTTACCAAAACAGTGATCTCTCCAAAGTTGTAGATCCTTCGCCAGGTAATTTCTATGCTCAACAAACAATAAGTACTTCAAGTGGTAATATTATTCCTTCTATGCCCGCAAGTTTAAATTCTAACAATATGCAAACGCTTCCCGATTATATGCAAGGACTTAAAGAGAATACATTTTATGATATAAAGCCTGAAAAACAATCAAAATTTTCACAAGGCAATGAACATTCAACTGTTGTACCCAGCGATGTTGAATTTCTTGAAGAATACCCATATACTTCACCTGAAAATGTTTTACCGAATTATAATAGAGACGAAAGCGCTCAGCCAAGTCCAGCAGCATCATCAGTGTCACAACAATCAGAGAATACGCACAGCTCCGATAGAGACACTGGCGATGTGAGAGGTACTCCAAACTCGTATCAAAAAGGTGACCATACCTACACATCAGATAGAGGCACTATGGACGGTTTAATAGGTGGTAAACTCGAAGAACCTACTGAATGCCTGACAGGTGCATATGAGAAGACCATCACTGAGTATACGATGGACGAACTTCAGTTTGATTTGAGCTTGATCGATGAAACAAGCACCCCTGCATCTGCAATTTTTGGTCATTCCAGCCCAATATCAACGGACATAATCTGGTCATTAGATCTTGAGCCTGTAAATCCAAACGAAATAATAACATCGTGGAATGAGAATTCTAAGGTAATCGTTGAGACCCAGCCTTACTACCCCGACTTCTCGTCACTAAGTAATTGTAATTCATTATCATGTGATATAACCGAACTCTCCCAGGGCTCTGAGAGTAGCGAGACCAGTTTAGAAAGAGGAAATATCGATTTGACCGACTGGTTTAATTTGACGAATCCACCTGAAACACCTGCAAAGAAAATGCGATTAAAAGAGAATGTAAGTAAAGAACCTAAAAAGGAAATGAAGAAAGAATAACCGTGGCTAAAAAGTTCAAAGTCCCAAAGAAGGAGTAAAGAAACCAGAGCTTTTAGTTTTTCCAACCAGAAAACATGGTAGAACAAGAGTATTAGCGCCGCGTAAAAACACTTTACAAGTTCCAAAAGTCGATAAAGATATTCCCACCGCTGACAAAAACGTTTCGAATCAGTCATCTTTGCCTGAATCTGGAAATAGAGAAGTGCCTAAGAATACCAAAGCGGACAATGAGCCCTTACCCCATTTGGTGCCTTTAAGTGGTGTTACAACAAGGTCTGCATCTAGGAGGGATATAAGAGATAACTATGTTACTCCACAAAGTCAGGAGATGTATAATTTAAATAAAAACACTAGTTTAGCGGGTGCTAAAAAACCAGTGGCGATAAAAAGCGAAAATCCTGGAGTAGCCTTTACTGTCGATGCATTATTACTAAACACTGGCAAGTCTGAGTTAAGGGCAGCTACACGAACAACGCCAGACCCAAAGTCCGATAGTTTATCCAAGGAAAATGTTGTTGCCACTGATGTATCGAAAGATACCTTACACCAACAACCTGTGATTTCTGCCAGATGCACTGGCAAGCCCGAGTTAAGAGCCACAACGCCGGTACCAAAATCTGCTAGTTCACCCGGGGCAACTGAAGTATCATTACACAATTTTATTGAAAGACATCCCACAACAAAAGCCTGGGATTTCTACCAGGTCTTCGGCAGCAGAGGTTACAAAGTGACGCCCCAAAACCAAACCAAGTCAGAATCGGTAAGCGAGATTTTAAGGACGTGCAGGTTGTAGTTAATCCCGGTTTGTTAAAACGCATTAATGCCAACGTTAGAAAAATACCACCGAAAGCAGTACTAGTGCCCTCCGTTAGTACCTCTTCAGCCGGAAAATCGTCCCAAGCTACCTTCAAACCCAAGAAAACACAGATTTTAAAATGTAGCACAATTTAAGAATATTTGTAGTGTAGTAAAAATCCGTATTGTGAAAACACCAACAAATCTTTAATAGATACAACAACCGAAACGCCCATGTTTTTCGGAACTAGACACATGACCAAAAGAGTAAAAGAGTTTATAAGTCAGCCCTTAAAAGACCCAGCGTAGAAGAGAGAGGCAAGTGCCAAAAAATATGCATTATGCAGTAAATACACGGATCCCTTCGATAGTTTGGTAAAAGTCCAGTTAATCCAATCTTTAAAAATTATGACTCAAAGTTGAGTCCTCGACAACATAACTCCCAGCCGATCGAGCCTAATACTGTATCTAAAGATCCATCAATGTTATCAATTACTCGATCTAGCCATAACACCTGATTTTAGAGGCTTTTGACACGGAGAAAAGGAGCTCCGGAGAAACCTAGAAGCACACCTCGTTCAAGTTCCAGGACCCTCAAAGTGGTCGTCATCGCCCAGTTTTTATGAATCGGAAAAATATCAAAGTAAATCTTTGTTTCCTGAATTGCCTCATAAAGCGGGAAGTTCTCTACGGGATGGTAGTAAAGAGTAAGTGTTTTTTTATTTGTATAGTCTGTCGCAAAGTTCATGTCATGGAGGGTTTTGAATTTATTAATTTAATTAAACCTTTTAAGTATGGATTTAATTGCAATTGACTGACTGTTAAGTTTTATTAATTAATTAAAAAAGATACTCTATAGATGCGGATTTTCTGACAGATATTGTATAATAATTTTTCTATTTAGTAAGTTTAAACATCAGATTAAAACGCAATATACAGGGTGTAAAAATATGATGCTCACGATTTTAATGGGTGATAGTCAAGCTCAAAGCAAGTCAAAAAGTTTATATAACATATGTGTCAAAACTTAACAGATTTTTGTCTAAACGATATTAAATTTACAAACATTGGTAGCAATTATTTCTGAAAAGCTTAATAAGCGAAATAAAAATGTGCTGTTTTAAAACATAATAATTTGTGTTCTTAAAATAGATATCCAGCTTGATTTTGTGGAAGGTACAATTATTTTTTAATTGCAAATTAAATCTCCAAATAAAGTAGAAGAAAAAAAAGTAATTTTTACGCATGGGTGGCTGGTACAGGGTCTTTGATTATATTTACGTGGCTTCTGGAGCCTTTATTTTGGAAGACAGAAAAAAATGTTTTTTATAAAAATTGTAGGTTTTTTTCCATATTATCTTTTGAAATTATCAGTAAAAAAATATCGCAATAAAAAAATGGAGAAATATAGACAACTTCAATTTTTTAAAATGGAACACCCTGTATATTATGCGCTAGATGTTTTTTTCTGATTTCAAATATATATATATATATATATATATATATATATATATATATATATATATATATATATATATATATATATATATATATATATATATATATATATATATATATATATATATATATATATATATATAATATACATTTATGATATTTGGATGAACCATTTTTGAGATATTTAAGCTGAAAAAATTAATAAATTGAAAAAAAATATATTATTATCAAAAAAGCTATGAAAACAATAAAAATGTTTTAGTAAATTTGACGTATTTATATTGTAAAGTCCAAATTTTTTATATTAACTATTAAAAGTTTGTATTGCTTTTTTGTCGATGGGCTATTCAGAAGAACAACATATCGCTATTATGCGTCTTTTTTATGGTAACAATAATAATGTGACGAAGTGCAAAGGGAATATTACTTATTATATCCTTAACAACGATTACCATCTATAGATACTATTAAATACATAGTAAGAAAGTTTATTGAAAGAAAAAGCTTTAAAATGAAAAGGACTGCAGCACGAAATGAAAACAAAGTTCTGAATATCCTTGTTTTTTCAGGATAATTATTATACTTTTCTATTGGACTAGTACTAACTACCTTTAATAATTTTAGAAAATCCTGAAATATTAATCTCGGATGCGCATCTGAACTTAATAAAACAGATTATAAAATTTATTTAACCTTTAAATTTTACAAATTTTATCCTTATAAATTTATGTCCGTTCAGAATCTTCCTGAACAAAACAGGGCAGGACCGACCTAATATGCAATTGGAAATAGGTAGGCCTATGCAGCAGGATCCAAAGTTTTTATACCAATAAAATTCTATTCACCGACAAATCTTTCTTTACTTTAGCAGGAATGTTTAATTACAAAAATAAACATTATTGGTCCAGAGAAAACCCCACCAAATTCAGCAACATAACAGTTTTATTGTTTCCATGGCTTTCTTGATACTAATATGAAACTTTTTTGTAATTTATTAATAATTTAACCTAAAATACCTCAAAAATGGTTCATCCAAATATCATCAATGTATATATATTTAAAAGCAGAAAAAAAAGATTTTTCGTTGTAGCGCATAATATACAGGGTGTTTCATTTAAAAAAGTTGAAGTTGCCTATATGTTTCCATTTTTTTATTGCGATATTTTTTTGCTGATAATTTCAAAAGATAATATGGAAAACATCCTTCAATTTTTATATAAAACATTTTTTTCTGTCTTCAAAAATAAAGGCCTCAGAAGCCACGTAAATATAATCAAAGACCCTGTACATAAGAGCTGCGAAGCTGCATACAGTCAAAAAAAAAAATAGAAAATAGACCAAAAACAATGTATTGTCTTTATTTAAAATTATTTCCAAATTAAAAACTAAAATAAATTGAATGAAGTAATTTTTATTATTTTCTATTTTTTTAGAGGTTCTGCAGCTTTTACGCACCAGCCGCCTTTAAGTAAATAAACATCTCTTTAAAAAAGTGTAAATATGGAAAACCTCGCAAAAAACGTTCGAACGTTTGATTCGATGTGATAAAGCAGGCGCGGTATTGCCAAATTTTTAAACTTTGAAAAGCCATATTTTGAAAACAATTAACTATTAACCCATGGGTTTTTGGCTTTTTTGGCTTGATTTGAGCCAATACCTCCTATACAAGAAAAGGCCTCGGGGCTCCAAATAAATTACGCGTGACGTCATCACATCTAGGCCGGATGCTTTTTCCATATAAAATGTATGAAATTGTCGCTGAGCGTGTTATTGACAATCTCATCGCGAGGATTGTGCTTGCTATTAAAATTGTACTAGATCTATTACAATTAGACACTGACTATTACGCTATTACTACAATAGCTAAAATCCGAATAATCTATTACATTTTCATAAAAATCTTGTTTAATCAATGAAACCCAACAGCACTCAAAGCCAATCCTAAAATTGAAAAAAATGTAATCTAGTACAATCTAGTACATTTTTGGGAGCAATTTAGTACATTTGCTTTATGTCGAAAGCACAACGCTGGGTACTTACTAACCTAACTTTAGTTTAACTGAGTTTAAGTTTTGCTTTTGTCTTATCTCGTTTATTTTTAAGATTAAATCAGTTTTCTGTTTACCTATTTGCGGGTTTAAAAGTTCGAGTATTTTTTGTGAATATGCCGTATAAGTGCTGTGCTCCGGGTTGCCGTGGTAATTACACCAATGGGCCAAAAGTTCATGTGTTTGGTTTTCCCAACGACAGCGAGCTAAAAAAAAATGGTTGCAATCAATTCCGCGAGACGATTTAGTCCCAAATAAAAACACTAAAGTGTGTGAATTACATTTTACTACAGGTAGTATTATTTGGATTATTTCAGAGCAGGATCCAAAAACAGGTAATATTATCACAGTAAATTTAAAGAAGCCTCGATTGAGAGATAATTTTGTTCCTACTATTTTCCCAAATTGCCCTTCCTATTTTTCAAAAAACACAACAACTTTATGTTTGTTATGTTTACCAAAGGAAATATATAGATATTCACCTAGTACCATGGTTTTATGTTCAATTTTGTTT
The DNA here is from genome assembly GCA_019359885.1 of Listronotus oregonensis. Lineage (NCBI taxonomy): Eukaryota > Metazoa > Arthropoda > Insecta > Coleoptera > Curculionidae > Listronotus > Listronotus oregonensis. The sequence goes on along the minus strand of JAHBCN010005524.1, from coordinate 31,710 downwards.
ACTATAAGTCCCCATGCTTATAAATATTTACGTAGCCATGCTCCGATTATCTTACCTCATCCCGACACAGTAAAAAATATTTGTAATACATTTTTAATAGATCCCCATATTGATGAAAGAAAGTTCTTTTTAACCTATGCTCGCAACATTTTCCATTATTTAACAGATAAAGAGAAAAATGTTATATTACTTTTTGATGAAATTCATATTGAACCCTATTTGGATTATAAAGCAGGTAATACTGTAGGTACAGCAGTAAATAATAATAGTGTAGCATCATCCGCAGTAGCATTCATGATAACTAGTCCTTGCTCAAGTCTTAAAGAAGTTATTCATATATGTCCTGTGTCCACAGTAAACTCGGAAATGTTATATCAGTTTATTAAAACTATAATAGAAAATTTAGAAGAAATTGGATACCTAGTATTTTGTACAATTAGTGACAATAATGCAATAAATAGTAAAGCAATGAGTAAGTTTTCAGACTTAAATGAACTTAACATAGTTTTTCCACATCCTATAGACCCAGAAAGACCACTATTTTACCTTTTTGAACCCATCACACGTGAATTAAATTGTTTTATTATAAAAATTGGGGTTTTTTTAAAATATTTTTTTAAAAAATATTTTTTAAAATTTAAAAAAGAGAAGGCTTGATATTCGCTTGCATATAGCTATTTTTTCAAGGAAACCCCAAAACATATTTAACGTTACTATTAAGGTAACAGGGGGTGTGCATACCACTTCTTTTTTTTTTGGTGCTGGAATAGATACCTCATCTGTATTTTTTAATGAGTTGTTTAAACAAGGGGTGTAAACACAGGGTCAATTTAAAAATTTACTTTTTCTTATACATTTTTTTAACTGGATAATTTTTTTTTTGTAGCGACGGATCTAAAAAAACATGAATGGAGAGAGCTTATGAAGGTTGCCCCGGGTTGTTGTATTCCCGGGGGTCAAACACAGTTCTGTAAATTTTGTTTTAAAATAATTATTTAAAAAAAAATGATGGGCGATTAATGAAAAAGGGCCCTTTTTTAAGGGGGCAAGTCTAGGGGCGCGTTAAGGTTTGAGATAAAATTAATCGCCAATTTTGTTCGTTTTTTGTTACAACGCTCTTTCGGCGATCGTTTTGTTATTAAGGTATTCCCCTAAAAACCCTTTTTCTTAAAATAAAATAAAATTGAAATATATGGTTAATAAAAGTGTTTTTCATCTAATTGAGAAAAAAAAACGAATTTTTTAACGAGATATTAACAATGAAATTGTGCATAATTAAGCCATACATTCATTTCGAAATATCTCGAAAACGGTTCTTATGTTTTTTTTTAAAAACTAATACAGTAAAAATGGGATTTTTAAAAAAATTAAAAAAATTCCCCGCTTTTAACCGTTTTGTTAAAAATATATTGATTTTTAAAAGTTTACTAGGTCTGTTTGTGTATTTTTTTTCCGTAGAATTTAATAATCTAATCAGAAAAACTTTTAAAAAAAAAAAACCAAAGGTTACAGCACGAGTATTTTTTTTTTAAATGGAACCCCCCTTTTTTTTATATATTAATAGATAAAGATTTTCAAAGGAATTCGGTGAAAAGGGGGGTTGCGGGGTTTTTTTTCCTAGGGTTTTTTAAAAATTGTAAAAAAACTGCATGATACAAAAAGGATAGTTTCACCTGAAAAACCTGGCCCCACAGGTCACGGGTGCTTATTTGTCAAAGTCAAAATTTTTTAAAAATACGTTTATTACTTTTTGGGGTTTTTTTATAAGGGGTTTTTTTAAAGAAGAAATGGTTAAATTAATTATATGCTAAGAATGATATGATATATCTATTTCTAAACTAAGCAGCAAAATTACAACAAAGGAAAAAAAATTAAAATACAATACGAGGTAAAATGGGGTTGGTAATAAAACACAAAAAATTATAATATTACTAATAATTTAAAATTTTTGCCTCCTTTTTTTCGGAAACATGATCTATAACCCCTCCTTAGCCTTTCTAAGCTCGGATATTATTTGATTCCCCGGGTTTTTAAGACAATTTTTTAATTTAATTTTTTTTTCTCTCATTTCTTACGTGTTTGTGTTCCCTTTTGGGGAAAGGGGAATTTTTAAAAGGGCCCCCCATAAAAATGAAAAATTGTAATATCTGGACTATTAGGTGGCCTCTAAAGTCCAAACCCCCAATCCAGGGGATTGTATCGGGTTTTAAATACTGCGCAACGACCAACAGCGGGGGGCGGCGCTCCGTCTTGTTACCAAATTATCTTGCGATACGTTTCAGTGGCAATTCTTCTAAAATTTCCTCAATATCGTTTTCAAGATTGGCATATCTTTCTCCAGTTAAGGCCCCCTAAAGAATTTTTTGGCCTGAAATTTATTGAAAAACACCACCCCCCGACATGAAGAGAAGACCCCCCCTTGGAATTAATCTCTTGAAATTTTTTCCGGGATTTTGTCTTGCCCCCTGTGCCCCATTGCGTCGGTTTTAAAATTTCCGATGTAGTAAACGGGCTTCATCCGTCCAAAAAAACGTTTGAAACGGGTTGGGGGCGTTATTTGTTCATGGTTTAAAAAATTTAGAAACAAATTGAAAGCGTAGTTCCTTTTGTTCACGTGTTAAAATCTTTTACTTTGGGGAAAACGTGATATGGAAAAAACCTAAAATATTTTAGTGTTCTCTGAACCGTCGCATAGGTTACCTTTTTTTGCAGGGCCATACCTCAAGTCTTTAACTGCGTAATTGACTTCATGGGATACAAAAAAAAAAATTTAAATAGCTTGATCCCCCGGGTTTTTTTTTTTTTTTGTAGTCCTTTTTTTATGTAACGTTTTGTTTCTTCGAATAAGACCTTCAGTTTTAAAATCATTTTTTTACTGAAAATATTTCGGTGGAAATTTTTAAAAAAATCTTTGTTGTATTTCCCCCGGGGTTTTCTCCACGTTTATAATAGAAATTATAATTTAAAAAGTTCTTCTTTTAAGAAACCCAAAATTTAAAAAACTCCAAAAAAAAATAAACGATTTTTAAAATTCTTGACTTCGACAAAAAGGGACCCGGACCTGTGGCGCCAGGTTTTTTTTGGGGGAAAAATCCCTTTTGTTGATATTTTTAAAAAATTTGCGCAGAACCCAGGAAATAAAAAGCAACTTCTTTTTTCACGGAATTCCTCCTTTAAAAAAATCTATTTATTGATATAAAAATATACGGGGTTTACATTTTTTAAAAAAAAAATCACTGTGCTATAACTTTTTGTTTTTGTTTCAAATTTTTTTTATTAGGGGTTTTTAAATTTAAGGAAAAAAAAACGAAATTATTTTTTTTTAAAAAAAAACAGGGAAGTTCAAAAAAAAAACCCTGTTTAATTTTTAAAAATTAACCCCCCTTAAACAAAAAAAAAGTTTGGTAACGCTAAGTAGTTTGTAAAAGTTAGAGGTTTTAAGTTTGGGGAAAAATTATTTTTGTAGGAGACGAGCCCCACATTAGGGGTGTTCAAAATTAGTAATATTTTTTTATATTTTCCACCTAGTCCTAAAATACACATTTCCATGGGAAAAAATTTCATAAAAAAAAAATGTGTAAAACTATTTTTATTAACAAACAGACCTAGTAAACTTTTAAAAATCAATATCTTTTTTTTTAAAAAACGGTCAAAAAAAACAGTTTTTTTCTTTTTCCCCAAAATTTCAGTTTTTTTTTGCATTAGTTTTTAAAAATATGGTAAGAACCGTTTTCAGAATTTTAAAAAATTTTTTGGGGTTTTTTTTCATAAAAGATAGAAATTTTAAATTTACACAATGTTATTGGTTTTCGTTCTGGGGGGTTAAAAAAAAATTTTTTTTCCCAAAAATTTATTTAAATATCTCGGAATCCATTTTGGCAAGTGTTAAAGTGAAATTTGGTGTAAATCCCCCTTATTTGGGATGAGGAACACGATCATGATATCTATTTTGCTATTATCACTAGATGGCGCCACATAAAAACATTGAATGATTAAAAAAGGGCAAGAAAATTTTTTTACCTCCCCCTACACACATTTGGAGTGAAAATAATAAAAAAAACATTTAATTTTTTTTCAAAAAAAGGATACCCCTTTATCTCCAAAAAAAACCGTTTTAAAAAAAAAGCCTTTCTTATTAGGGGGTTCCCCCTTTAACACTTAATCTAAAATTTAATTAACCAGGATAAAGTTTTAAAAGGCTATTGATTAT
>JAHBCN010005524.1:0-25000 GCA_019359885.1 Listronotus oregonensis | reverse complement strand
TGAGGCCTTCATCAGAATGTCTGCAATGCAATCTATCTATCTCAAGTGTAGTAGCCAGCAAAACCTTGAAGATCTTGAGGAAACAATCATAAATACAAAACTAGACTTTCACCTACCATTTTTCTTCCGGTATGTTGACGACTGCATAACATCCGCTCCACAAGACAAGTTAGATAACCTCCTCAAAACGTTTAACAGTTACCACAATAAATTGCAGTTTACAATGGAAGTAGAAAAACACAACAAAATTAACTTCCTTGATCTAACGTTACACAATAAAAAAAAAAAAATAAAAACGGAATGGTACACAAAAGAAACCTGGTCAGCAAGATATTTAAATTTTTAATTCCCAACACCCCTTATCTAAAAAAAATCAGTTATCATAGGTCTGGCCGATAGGGCAATAAAATTAAGTGATCCTAATTTTAGAAGGAAGGAACAAAAAGCCAAAAATGCCTTAAGATCAAATAATTATCCAGAACATCTTTTCACTCTTTTTTAAAAAAAAATTACAATTTTATAATAGTACACCAAAACCTCAAAAAATAGTGCCAAAACAACACATCTCTCTTTACCATACGTACCAAAATTATCTGAAAACCTGCAAAAAATATTCAAAAAGAAAATATAAATGGCCATAAGGGGCACAATCTTCTTAAAAAAAATTTCAGTTATCTAAAAGACAAAATTGAAAAAAAATAAAAAAGTAATATAATTTATGAGACCCCTTTTAAAAAAAACGCCAAAATTGTACATTGGGAAACTAGCCAGTATCTGAAAAAACAGACAATGCCCACAAATACGACAAAAAAACAAAACAGCTCTCACAAATCACACACAAGAACAAAACCATTCATTTGACTTCAAAACACAAAAATTTGAAAACTGAAAGAATCCCAAAAAAAAGGAATTTTTAGGAAATGATATGTATACAAAAACAAAAAAATACAGTAAACCAAAAACGATACAAAAAATTTAAGCAAATTTACTACAATCTACTCAGTTGATTTCTAGCATATTACGAACTATTAAATTTAAATAATAATAAGAAAACATATTTAAGAAAAAATTTAATCAACAAATATACTTAAATCTCTAAATGCTACCTGTTACCAATACCATTAAATTGATACTCTACCATGAGAAAAACTTTAAAAAATCTCCGTAATTTTAATGATTTAACATATATTTTGTTAATATACCATAGATGTCGCTATCGTGAATTGTTACAAAGAAATAAATTCCTTAATTTTTAATTAAAAAAAAAACAAAAATAATACTCATAACGGCTGATGCCTTTTATTAAGAAATTTTAAATTTGTGTCCGCTATGTTTGTAATATGTGTATACAATAATCGTTTGAGTGATCGTTTGAAAATGTGTGTTTATGTTGAATTTTAACAATGACTACTTATGGAAATTTTCTAATAAGGTAACTATATTAATTTTTGTAATTAGTCACAGCTCTATTGTGTTTTTCTCTTTGCATTGCAGACATTCTGATGAAGGCCTCATACTAGAGAGCCGAAACGTTAATTTTAAAATTATATTTTATTAAAAAAAAATATATATATATATATATATATATATATATATATATATATATATATATTTATATTTTTTTTTAATTAGATTAAAGACACTTTTATAGCCGTTTTACGAGTAAACTACCTTAAATCATTCGCCCATGCTAAAAACAATTTTGTAATTGATTTTTTTTGTACATTTCAGGTAGCACCAACTCCAAATAATATACGCTTACATCACAGTGCATCTGTGAACCTTCTATGCTTCAAATCGGCCAAATCAGTTCTGTAACAAACGGTTCATCGTCTAATCCAACACCACCCTATCATAGTACATTAAATGATATGCGATGTTCATATGGAGATAAGTGGCAGCGTATTCAGTTTGAACATTTTAATAACCATCATGAAGAACAGCAGAGGCCTATTGATCTTTCTCTTAAACGTTCCTCGGAAAAAAGTTACAGCAAACTATCACCAAACCCTCCAGTTATTCCTATACATCACCAGAACACCGATTTCAAGGTGTCTAAAAAGGTTCGATACCGTTTACTTAAGGATTTCAGCAGGAATAGAGTTAAAAATGATAGTTTAAGCGGCAAACATCCACAGGCACTGAGTAACGAAACGTATTATAATTCCACGTTCATGAAAAGACATAGGTTAAAGTATTTAAGAGAATATAATAGATGCAGTGAAACATTACAAAATATTTTACGGCACCTTTGGACAACTTTGAAGCATTATCTTCATATTTGGCTCGGTTTACCTTTGGGTGCTTCGAATGACTTTTATTTGCATGCTTTTCTTGAGCATATCCTCACGTCACTCAACTCGTCGGCTTATTTTTGTAGAAATTTCAGTTTCCACTCAGTTTGGAATCCTTTAAATATATCCGCAAATTATTATCAGTTCAATTATTTATGACATCATTTTTTATATCCATTTAGTGTAAGGGATATTTATAATGAAATTTGTAAGTTTGATTATTTGTATTCTAGTTTATTTTCTATGTACGAAAGAAATGTTGATGTTCTAAGACCTCTATTGGATCCGATGTTTTCGTTTGATATCAATATGTGTCAAAGATTATCGACTAATTTTAATTGTCCCATGATGATGGGGAATCATCCGGGAAATATTTTTTCTATTTAAATTGTGGCAGTTTAAGCCCTTATGGAATTAACGAACAAAGTGGATTTTGAGTACCTATCAAGACAGAACGTTGTATTATTAAAGTACGGGGTTTTTTAACTAGGACCGAACAGGGCCATATTTGTTTTTATATTACAAAAAAACCAGTAAAATAGCCATCTTGTGTATTTTTCCGTAAAATCTGAAGGATATTCAAGAAAATAATTTCAAATAAAACAAGAAAAAACATTAAATTAATATTCCCACATTTAATAAGCTTTCATTTTTTTTGATACTTTTCAGTAGAAATGATTTCATATTCATTTTTGGTTATAACAGAATTAATTTAATTCATATGAGAAAGGAGGTGGGTAAAGTTCGACCTTTTATCGCCTATATTTATTATATTTTTATTGTTATATCTATTACCAACCTCCTTTGAAATTTTAATTAAAAAATAGAAAATTAATTATTTTGCGCTTTTAATTGAGGCACTAAAAAATCAAACGTCAAAATTTATATATATATATATATATATATATATATATATATATATATATATATATATATATATATATATATATATATATATATATATATATATATACAGGGTGTTAAAGTTTTAATTTTGTTTTCGTTTTTCTTAATTATTTTTTTTAAAATGCCCAGGGGGTCAAAATTTGGGATCGGGGGGTTGGGCGAGAATTTAAATTGTCCACGTTTTTGATGTTGTTATTGAGGCGCCAGCTGGCTTTTCACTTGTTTTAGATGTCGAAATTTTTTAAGTTTGAATATTGCCCCGTTTTTTTAAAAAAGTTACTATAAATTCCATCTGCATCAAAAATGTATACTTTTTTTAAAAAGGTTTTCAGGAGACCGTTCTGAGATAAACACACTTTAAAATAACTTTTTTATGGAAAATTTTTCCAATTGTTTTCAAATTTTGCATATAAGCCTTAACACGGGATCGCGGGCAAAAACCCAAAAAACGCCTCACCCCCAAAATCACCCTCAAAAGTCACTGGGGAATTGGGGACCTGGGGTGATTTTAGGGGGGTTGGAGGCGTTTTCGGCTTTTTCCCTGAAAGACCTTTGTCCCGTGAGCAAAATTATCATATGCAAAGTTGAAGCAATTGGAAACCCATTTTCCAAAAAAATTGATCTAAAGGTGTTTATCTCGGAACCCTTCCTAGAGACCAAATACAGTATACTTTTTTGATGCGATGGTTTATAGTAACTTATTCTTTAATAAACAGGTCAATATTTAAGTTTAAAAAAGTTACGACATCAAAACGTGAGGTAGCCAGCTGGGCCTCTACTAAACATCAAAGCGTGGACGAATTAAAGCCTCGAAAACCCCCAGTCCCAATTTTTATAGTCATTTGTAAAGAATATATATATATATATAATAATATATATATATATATATATATATATTTTTATATATAAAATATATATTTTTATATATATATATATATATATATATATATATATATATATATATATATATATATATATATATATATATAATATATATATATATATATATATATATATATATATATATATATATATATATATATATATATATATATATATATATATATATATATATATATATATATATATATATATATATATATATATATATATATATATATATTATATGTTTAGAAAAGTGTTCTGGACCTTTCGCTAACATCTCAGGTGCCATTTTCAACTGATGCTTCCTTGACGGCTGCTCGACTTGGAATCCAAGTATATTGGTAAAAACTAAAGGCTAGAGATATGTACAAGTGCAGATGTGCATTACATACGAAATATATGGGATATATGTTTATGTATGTAATATTAAAATCGTTGCATTAGCTGCTTAGATACTTAACAACAAACTTAAAGTGCTTTCTTTAAGTGATTGTTGAACACCCTAAGTATTACGCCACTTCTGCAACAGGCTAACTGAACAGCTAACAAGTTTTAACTTAAACATCTTCAACCGTATCCGGATCATCGATGTGCGTCCGGATTAGCATATGTCAGGATTAAAGGGGTTGTATGTATTGACTTTTTGTGTTTTGACATTTGGGGTATTTATTTTTACCTTTCTTCCATTTTAAATCGCTAATTTCCCGTATAAATTAAATTAATGTTGTTACTAGAAGTGAATACGACACCCGTTTTTAAAAATGAACAAAAAGTAACGTTTCTTATTAAGAAAATTTTAATTTATGTCGTATCTCTTTTGTTTTAATTTAAATTTTAATCTTTTAAGTATTCTTTTAGATCCCACGGGGAAAATACACAACATGGTTATTTCACACTTTTATTTGAATATGAAAAAACCGCAATTATAGCCAGTCCTGATTGCACGACCCTGTATAGTTCTATCCAAAATGTTTAGTTGCCTTTCAATCGCGGATAACTTAAATATGCGTGGGTTACAATACATTTAATACAAAATAATTGGGTTAGTTCCGATTAGTGTTTGACATGATCCTGTTTATGTAATTTTTTTTTTTTTAGAATTGAAAGAAGTCGAAATATTTCAATTGGTTGTTTTACCACGTAACAAACATCTGAATATATATATATATATATATATATATATATATATATATATATATATATATATATATATATATATATATATTATATTTATTTATTTTGATTTAACTTCAGACAAGCAGGATCACTGATAATCGGACACCGCCCACCTTTGCAGACTTGCATCCATGTGTCTATATATGTGGTTTAACATCTATGGATGGAAGATATAATTGCAAAAATATGAAAAAAATCCTATAAATTTGAGAAAAATGCTTATTGGTAGCAATTAGAACTTTTATTTTTTCACTGCTATTTTACTTTTAATATAAGTATGTCTAAATTAAAAAATACAGTTTGTTTAGATAAAAAATTAAAGATAAATGTAGCTAGGCTGCGTTTGATCACCTCTACTTTTAGGAAGGTTTATAGTTCATATTGTTTGTAATTTATTATTTCTTCTAAGTAAGTTTAAAACTTTAATTTTGTAGTTCTGTCCTACAGGCCGGGAGTAGCGGTTAAAAATGCTATTTTTTCTACAAGGGATGTTACAAGGTATTTCTGAGAATCCTACAATTTCAAATGCTTTTAATTTTACTTTTATTTCTTTAAAAACTTCTTAAAGGTACTCACCCTGTAACACCCTGTTTTTTTAAGACATATTTTGTCCATAATGTAGAAACAGTTAAGCTTTTTGTATTATTTACGTATTTATTATTACTTTTATTTTTTGTAAAAAGCGTTATGTTACTGTATATAATATATAATATTTATAATGTTTATATTTGTAGTGTTTAAGTATAATTTAATTAGTTAATTGTAAATAAATAAACGTAAATATTATTCTCTAGTATGTTGTTTTATTTAAAATATTTTCTTAATACAGGGTGTCTAGAAAATGTGTGAAATCTCCCGGATAAGATAAAAAACACATGAAAAGAATACTACAAGTTCATAGAAACTTTTTTCGTATAAACCTCCTCTTCGGAAATATTGGCTCCCAAAGAGTTCCGATAGAATTAACTTTTTTTGAACATAATTATTGAACCACCAGGTATATACCAATTTTATTTTAAAAGGATGTAATACCAAGTAATACTAATTACTATCAAAGGAAGTGTGGTGAATTGATCGACATGCACTGCACACGTTAAAATATTCTCCGACAGTCAAGCAGCCGTCTGGAATTGCAAGGATGCGCTGACCAAACTGGGCCAAAGCAACAAGGTTACCCTACTGTGAATACCTGGACAAACTTGCCTAGAGGGTATGAGGGTAATGAACCCGCAGACCTCCTTGCCAAAAAGGGGAGTAGAGACAAAATTAACAGGGCCGGAACCGGTCATCGGTATATCTTATAGAATGGCCAAGCATTTCATATCAGTTTGGACACAAAGAGAAAATATTCGGTACTGGCATTTACTTCCGGGTCTCAAACACTCGAAGGCCTTTATAAGCCCACCGAATCAACAATGTACCGGGGAACAGGCATCAACATGGGCTCCGTGAAGTCTGATACACTCGCGAGCACGATTCCTCTTTTCCATATTAAGTAAAGTATGTTATTTTCTATGTGATAATATACAACTGCAGTGCACTGACATACACTCTTCTGATACAGGCGCAGATCTACCCTAATTCACCAGTTGTAACCGGTAAAGCCTCACTTTCACGGTCTATTGAAATCGATAGGCTCATGATAAAAAGGATGTCATAGAAGTATTACGATCGAAACGCCAAAACGCTGAGTCTGTATTTAAGGTATTATTTGCAGAGGCGACAGAGCAAGCAAAACAGTTGGATGTTACATTATACTCCCCACGTACAATTTCAGAGCAAATAAATAGTTCCAATTATGAGGCAAAATCGGTGGAAGAGTACTGTCGGAAATCAGTATACATACCTCTATTAGATTCAATTATTAATGATTTTGAGGACAGATTATCTCCGGAAGTACTCGACCTCTTTTATTTGAGATTTTTTGTACCTATCCCAATTGACAGAAATTTGGATATCGATATTGTAAAAGTGAAAAAAGCTTTTCACATGTACCGCCAGTTCATGAGCGATAATGAATCTCCCCTTTTAAATGAATACCGACTCTGGATGACCAACACTCCCGGTCAGCGTAGTTACTGCGGAAAGATCGTTTTCAACTCTCCGTAGGATCAAATCTTGGTTGCGCGCCTTAATGACACAGGAAATATTATCGGGGCTAGCTCTCTTAAATATACATAGAGATGTGCACCTGGATGTCGACGAAATAATTAATGTTTTCGTAAAAAGAAGCGTAAGGTTAAATTTGTAATTTAAGCATTTATCTATAATATGTGGTATAAATAAATAAATGCTTAAATTACAAATTAAAATTGTATATTTGAGAGCATTATCCCCGATAATCTTTATATGAAGCTTGAATTAGTAATTTTAGAATTTACCTATAATATATGTATAGATAAATAAATAAATTATAAATTCAAGCTTACGCTTTACACTTTTCAAAGAAACCATATGCTTACCGAAATTGAACATAAGAAATTTGGACTTTCTATACAAAGCTGCTGCTGCGGATGCTAACTTTGTACGGGAAATAGAAATCCTTTTATTATTTCCGGTATATAGTTTCTTTGAAAAAGTTGCTCAGATTGATGGTCTAAACTCCATTACCATGGTATAAAGGATTCGGTCAATTTCCCCAACACCCTGTATACTATACTATAATATTATAAAGAGTAAAATATTTGTATTTTTGGATGTTTTTAACAAATATACTCAAAAACTACTGAACCGATTTCAATTTTTTTTCACCGTTACAATACTACATTTTTACTGATTGTGAGTACCATAATAAGCTATAAAAAATAAATGTCTACTCGTGTGAAGCCGAGACATGTTGCTAGTTTTTGATAAAGTTATTTGATGTAAAATGGTGTTTAATTTAGTTTGTAATCAATGTTATCATTTAAAGATGTAAAAAATATCAAATTAAAAAATCGTTTAAAACGTAGGTAAGTCCATGATTGTTCATGAGTGAGTTCGTACCCCGACTCGCACTTGGTCGATTTTTGGGTGGCTGTGCCACAACTTTTTTAAGGGCTGGATCCGCGCCTGTTACATCGCACCAGGTGACAAGGTATTTAATACATTTCTACCAAGGAAGTTTCAAGGTTAATGGAAGCCCAATACTATGGCGTATTCGATCAAAAAGTGTCCGGCCCACTATGAAAATAACTGTCATGAGAGGCCCCCGATCCTGGGCAGTAACAAAATTCCCCAAAATATTGTAATGTGATGTGTGATGCCTACCTACACACAGTTTGTGGGTAGGCAACACATTATCATTTGACAGAGCCGGAGTCCCGTTTTCGTGTGTGACAGTGGGTGTTTATGAAACTATACCCGCGGTGTGCCGTTGTCTCATTAACCCTTCCAAGCGATTGTTTTGCCTTGTGTGATTTTATTTTGTGGTTGCAGAAGTTTTTTTGGTTGATAAAAACCTTCATATTTAAGTGATTATTGGTTTATTTAATTGTGACTATAATTTTGTGTTTATTGTTTGTTACTTAAAATATCGTAACAAAATGACTGAAAGGTATATGGTTTTGTCTTGCAAATCCAAGGGTAACTTACCCGGAATACCTCTCATTAGGAAAATAAACGCAGGTCAATTCAAATATTACTTTCACAAGACCATAAACTAATCTTGAATTAGGGCTCCAAAAATCTTGTTCAGTTAAATGCTCTAAGACCCAGTCATGTTCGGTGTCGCGAAAATATTTGACGTTACTTTTGAGAACAACCTTAACTAACACAAACACAATACATCCATAGTCTTAGCTGCTTTAAAAAAGGTTGGATTCCTCTTTTGAGCCAGTAAGTATTTCTATCCGTCTAATCTATATACTCTGTATGTATTCCAATCAGACCATCTTTATAATATTGTTCTCATTTCTGGGCAATGGTATTTCCTACAACTCTTATCATTCTTGATACCATTCAAATAAGATCTGGTCGTCTTATTATTGATCCCACGTTTACAGAAAACAGAAAAGCTTCCTTCTCTTTCCCACCGACGACGGACTGAAAGGGATTTGTTACATTTTTATAGGTATTTTCACAACTTCTACTCCAAAGATGTAGATAAACTCCCCTTTACAACACTTAAGGGTTATGTTACTATTGAAGCCTCAACGATATAAACAAAAATTCTTATGTAAAAAATTCTATACTTCTTGTTAAATTTGTTGGTGTTATTTACTTGAGGTAACACTATTTTATTGTACTTTTATACAAAAATAAAAATTTATAAAATATTGAATTACCCTAAAATACAAACAACCAGTTTAAATTATGGTAAATTTTTACTGTTCTTGACCCGATTTCGATGATTTTTTGCATACAGAGGCGCTGATTACAAATGTAAAGTAAGTGTTTTTCTTCAACGTTTTATTTTTTAGATATCGATCCTTAAATTTGATAATTAGATTAAACTCATTTACAGTATTTTGCCCTTCTTCTATCACAGAATTGGTGATAATTACATGAAACTATCACACAATGTTTAAAATTTATTTTGAAAAATCGTGTTGTTTATTATTTTATTAGGATTTTTGGTAAAACTACGAAATTCCCAAAAATATCAACTATTTAAATAGAAGGCTGTGAAGTGGTGCCATCAGTTCTTTCCATGTTAAATCTGATGATATAAAATCCAATAATACACAATAATTTTAAATATTCTATAATAGTTTTGTTTATTAACCAACAATGTTGTGCAACAAATAAAAAAAAAACAGTAAACGTATAGTTAGTCTGAATTTGGCATTTCATGATGTATACATGGTAACAAAGAATTATGGAAGTCCGGACCTGATCTACGATTCATTGTGCAAACTCCGCGGGGCCGATTCCCCTATTCCCGCTGCTCGGCACGCCTGGACAGTTTTGTTCTACAGCACTGGCCTTCCATACACCTTTAAACTTTCTTGATTCTACGCATTTACGCGGCCAGTGGAATATGGATGTATTTGTTTTAACTTAGGAAACCTCTGAAAATCAATTAAAAAGAGAAAAATTAAAGGTTAAACATTTTGTCGCACGTGGGCGCTCAAGTAAAAAGTGGGTCATAAACAGTCATAAAAGTGTTATAAACAAAATTTCGTTTATTTATATAAATTGTTACATGTTTGCTTGAATAAGTTAAGGAAGGAAGTGCTTTAACGCAATTTTAAACTTTTAATTTTTTTTAATTAGGGTGATTTTGTAATATAAACTAATTTCGCTATCCATATTCAATTATGTTTTTCAATTTAAATAAAATTTGTATAAAAATATGTTAAAAAGCTATAAATAAAAATCCCAGTTTTATGATTATTAGATTGTTGTGCTGTTTTACAACTGTACTTGGTTTTAGTCCGGAAAATGAACTTTTACAGTACTGAGTCCGGTAAAAAAAAATTGGCGGACTAGTCCGGTAAAATTTTTGTTAATATCAAATCAAAATCTCCTTACTGGCATACATACCTAATATGCTATATACTCTAATTTATATTATTTATCTAACTACATTAAAAAAATGTTGCCGTTGTCAGTGTCTAAAAATATTTTTTAAAATGCCAAACTTAACTTTGGATCAAAAAGTATTAATTATTCATTACCTATATTAAGCAGAGAGGTTGGTCAGAAAGGGATGTGGCGGAAAAGCTTAACATTCCAAACAGTACTATTCATTTTGATATAAAAAAAGGAAAAAACACACTCCTTTGAGAGAAGAGCTGGAAGTGGTTTCTCTAAACTATCAATCAAGAACAAGACAATAATTTAGTTAATGTTTTGAAAAATCAAACATTTAAATCTGTAGTTACAGCAAAAACGGAACGCAATTTCCTAGCAACTGTTAAAACGGCACGGCGAAGAATAAGGCAAATATCCAAATATCGCTGCCACCCGGCAGCCTTAAAACCGTTTTTACAAATGCAAATAAAAAAACGCATTGGATTTCCTCTACAATTTTACTTGGAACCTTCGATTTTTTGGGAAAATATAATATTCACCGATGAAAAAGTGTTTCAGTCGTACTACAATGGGATACTTAAGGTATACAGGCCTCAAGGAACACGATTTGATAAAAAATATACCCAAAAGGACAGAAGTAGTGGGCGATTTTCGGTAAATGTTTGGGGTGGCTGAGTGCACAAGAACTTGGTGAATGTTATTTTATCGAAGGAAGGTTCAATGCGGAGGTATATATAGATCTACTACAGTTCCTTCTGTACTGGATCGATTTTCGGACAGAAATTTTATCTTTCAGCAAGATAAGGCCCGTTTTATTGAATTTTACCGTAGCCCGCACACACTCCGAAATTAAATGTTACGGAAAATGTTTAAGGCTTATTAGTTAACAAAATAAATAGAGAAAATGAGTTTAGACCGCAAAATGTAAACAAACTTAAGCATAAAATTTTAGAGGCGTTGAATGAGTTACGAGGAAATCAGGACTACGCCCGGGCTTTGGTCCATTCAATGCCTGGAAGGCTAAACTCTGTCTAAAAAACAATCGGGGCTGTAATAAAATATTAAATTTGGTGGGAAGGATATTTAAGTTTGTTTGAATTAATTAAATTGTTAATTAATTTATTACTTTGTTAGTTTTTATAAAATATAAATATTTTCTCTTTCCTTTTGCTTTATTTATAGTAATTAAAAGTAAAACAAGGTAAAAAAGAGCGATTTACAAAAACTGGCAGAAAAGTCAAAATTTTACAAATTTTTTGCCAAAGATTTAATGGCCGTCACTGTACAATTTGTATTATTATGAATATTTATTCAGTTGCTTTTCCTGGATGTATCAACGAAATCGTTTCGTCAAATTTAAATTTTATCTCAGTGCTGACAATGTTTCCACCAGTAAACAAAAATCCTAAAATCTGTTTCCAAAGCAGACAATTAATTATTTTGTCAATATACGAAGCAGGTTAAAAATACGTTATTATTTCAAAACATAAATAGGTATCGACAGTACAGCATGAAATATTTTTTTTTCACTACCTTCTTAGAAAATACCGTTTTCAACCCCTGAATAAGGGTAAACAACAGCACTTAACCCCCCTAGGGTTGTAAAATTTTTACCTTCCTGTTCCAGCCGAGTATGCCAATTATTTTAGGTCTTGTCAATGTCAATGTCTTAAGTGATTTCAAATCTTACGTAATACTTTAACAAGTTTTAAATACAGGGGTTTATCCAAACAATCAAAACCACTATTTATTAATAGAACACAAAATTCAAAGATAATTTTTGAAAATTTAAATGAAAAGTAGTAAAAAAATTATATACATTTCTCTAGAGTAAAGTGCACTTCTCCCTTGGATTTAAATGCCTTCCGCTTCGCGTCATGCGTCAAATTATCCGCATCTACGTCCAAGTTAAAAACTTAAGATTTTTCGGTTACACCGTTTTTGATTTAGATGCTAATATATATTTTAAAAATGGTTACTTTATTATCGCCTCATATTTATGAACAACAATAAAAAAAACCAGTTAGTTGTGAGTTAGCGATGCCATTTTAAAATTTAGTGTTTTATCATTAACAAAAAAGCGTACAGCGAAAAGATTAACCATGAGTTACAGTACTGAAGAAATAGTATTGATGATAAATGGTACTATTAAGGAAATACTTACCAAAAGGTTGCAGGCATGTTCGGTGTTCAGTATTGGAATAGACCGATACCCCGAAAACTAACACTCGATGGGATTATCAAAAAATTTTAGACCAAAGGCTCAGTAATAACTAAACTGCATATGTAAAGCAAGGAAATATCAAAGAGAAGAAAATGTAAAAAATGATAGAGAGTTGGAAGTTTTATTGCAATGGAAGAAAATGAAGGGAAGGTGAGGACAAAGAAACTTTAGGATATCAAGAGAAAAGCTGATTCAACAGCGCTTCGGATTTTGAAACAGCATAAATACTTTTTATACAAATATGAAAGACATAAAGAGCTAAGGGATGAGGATGAAATAAGGCGGCAGGAATTTTGCTTTGATATGATTGAAAGGGCAAACATGGAGAGGCAATTTTAAAAAATATTTGTTTACTGATGAATGCAGATTTACGATAAGCAATGAACCCAATCATCAAAATTACCGATACTGAAGCAAAGAAAACCAACACAGATTTGTCGAAACGAGGACGTAATATCCACAGAAATTAAATGTTTGTGGGGGGTTTTCGAACAACGTATTATTGTACCATTTTTTGTTAATTGAAATTTAAATGCAGAATATTATTAGGAATTACTCGAAGACCAAATTTTAGCTACTTAAAATGATGCCTCCAGGAAAAATCGGAAAGTTTGGTGCCAAATGGATGGCTGCCGGAACTTAATACCGTGGCTGTTTGGAAATATTTACACCATGCTTTTAATGGAAATGTTATTGGCCTACATCACACCATAAATTGACCAGCCAGGTCTCCTGATATTTCGCCAAATGACATCTTCTTCTGGGGCCATTTAAAAAGCAAGATATACAAGGATAACAATTACACTAATCTAGACGAGTTAAAAAATGCTATTTCTGCAGAATGCAATAAAATTTAAATTTAATAGTAATAGTATTAATAAATTATTGAAGCGTCTAAATATTTTAAATTCTATAAATCTTGAGATTTGTTACTTTAGTTTAGTTTAACTTAACTCAATTCGTCTGAATAAATACAACTTTAATCTTTTCGCTGTATGATTTTTTAATAATGAAAAAGCACTTAATTTCAAAATGACAACGTTAATTTACAACTAACTGGTATTTTTATTATTGTTCATAAATATGAGGCGATAATAAAGTAACAATTTTTAAAAATATATTCGCATATATTAGCATATAACTGCCATCGAAATCTAAAGTTCTTACCATGAACGTAGATTTGCATGCTCTTTAATAAACCTTAATAGAATTTTTCTTTAAAATAATTAGGGAAGTCAGTAATTGACTCCATTAAAAATTACATGGGATTTCCTATATCCCGCCTGACGATGCACCACCCGGTATATAGCGATGAGAATAAAATTCACCAAATTTTAGTAATTGTCTTTGGGATCAATTTGAAAAAAGTTCAAGAAACATCTTTTATTCAACCTGTATCATAGTTTGTTCCATGGTACCTTCCGGTAAATATTTTTGGTGTACATACTTCATACCCATAAGAAAAAAAGAACTCTGTCTATTGCTGTATCATAATAATTATTGAAGCCTTGAAACAAAATTAATAAGTTCAAAATTTTACTTAATATTCAATACGTAAATTTCAATGTGTTACATTTAGTTTCATTCATGACTATGTCCATAAATCTTTTGTATTATGACGCGCCTTGCAATCAAATTTTCAGATTGAGGCTTAATACCGTTGGATGCTCTAATAAAATTTTGGGAGAGAATTTGCACTGCTATGTTCTACATGTTTACTTTTCCGTTATTGTGTTTATAACGTTGCAAGCTTAAATAAATACTGTAAATTAGTTATCCAAGAAATCAAAAGAACAAGATGAGTTATAGTATACAGTAGTGTCCCCGGTCATTTTTGAATTAAATTACTTTCTACAGAAAATATACAGGTTGATTTAGAACGTATTTCTTAAAACTGACAAGGATACTTATAACAAATTTTTGCTAGGTAATCACAACATACTGGCACCACAGCAGAATTAACAAAGAGCAGCACGATTTCATAATTTGGCGGGAAAGTACGGTCATTTTCTTTGCGCGGGTTCAGCCGCCATTTGGTGGGATATGATCTGTCTCCTTTATTTAAATTATAATCGTTTCGTGTGCGTTATTTCGTATTTTGTGCTTAAAATATCAAAGGCGCCGCCAGGAAGAGATCGTGCTGCCTGTTAGTTATGCTGCGCCACAAGTAAATATGTTAGATGGTTATCTCGCAAAAAATGTTTTTAGAATGCTACTACAAGCAAAATATCATTTAAAAATAGCTATTTTCTAAATTTGTTGCGAAATAATAGATTTTTTTCTGAAATATATTAGTTATTCATTTTATTTTTTAAAAGTTTATTTATAGTCGACATAAAATTTAAATTACCATACACAATGTGGATATTTATTGCTAAGCATTGGTTGTTATGTACTAAAATCAAACTTGGTCCAATCTCACGATTTGTTTGTTAAAGTGGTAAAAGTATTAATTTAATTAATTAAATATGTGTGGTTACGAGAATAATTCTAACGAATCTAAAAACTTCGATATAGAAAATGAAGCTTTACACACGCTAATTTCTCACACATAGAAGAAATTGTGTCAGAAAACTTACGAAAAATTTGATGTTTGGTGCGTAGAAAAAAAGTGAATATTTTAGAAAAAGTTATTTTGGTGTACTTGTCCCAGTTATCTTTAAAATGTGCCCCTTCTACTTTAGGGAGTATTTATTTAATGATGCGCACTACAATTTATTTCAATAAAAATGTGGACATCAGTAAATATACCGATGTTATTGCATTTCTCAAGAGAAAGTCAAGTGGTTATAAACCGAGAAAGTCCAAAATATTTTCACAAAGAAGAGGTTAAAAAGTTCCTGCAAGAAGCTGACGACGAAATATATTTATTAAAGAAAGTAGTGTTAAATAATCGTTAGAATTTTCGGAGCCTGTAGGAAACAGGGTTTGACTTATTTACAGATAAAATATATTGGGGATACTTTGTCGTTTATTAAAATCACCATTTTCAATACAAAAACCAATGTTTCGAGAATATTTACAATATAAGAGGGAAATATAGAAGGAATGAGTTTTTTTAGACATTTTTTCTAAATTTGTAAGCCTACGTTCTTGGGAGAACGCAACATGGTAACTGTCCTGTGGGTACCAGGGCATTCGGGAATAGAAGGCAACGAAAAAGCGGATGAGCAAGCGAGACAGGGATCATCCACACAATACTTTGGATCAGAACCTGCCCTTGGAGTGAGCAAAACCACAGCAAAAGGGGAAACCAAGGAATGGATTCGAAACAAACACGAGGAATACTAGGGAAGCATCAGCAGAATAAGACATGGAAAAGGCTTCATAAGGGGCATATCTAAAAAACGAAGGAAGAACTACTCAGACAAAGTAGGAAAAGGCTTCGCCTAACAGTACGGCTGCTAACTGGGCACGATAACCTAAGAGGATACCTACACAAGATAAGCTCATACAAGGGGGACCCAAGTTGCAGAATGTGCGACGAGGGGGAAGAAACAGCCTACCATATCCCGTGCGAATGTACAGCCTTGAATCACAAAAGTCAGGCATTGTTTGGGCAACCAAAAATATACCCACAGGAATATATCAACCAGCCGGTCTCGGGGTTATACAGACAATGGGAGGATTGGTATATAAAAAATAATAGGAGACTAGCATAAAAAGCCCAAGAGGCTGCGCTGCCTCCTCCGGTAGTAAATCAAGACGGGGAAGAAGAAGAAGCCTACGTCCATCTAGTATTGATCACAATCAGTGCCGTATCTAGGTATGGCCGCGCCCTTGGCGGGGCTTAACATTTGCGCCCCCTTGACACACCGGGGGATTTGGGGATTATGGAATACCCTTCAACGAAAACTGGGAGATCGGAGGTTTTCCCCAGGAAATTTTACAAAATTAAAGTGCAAAGTTGTATATCTAAAGTTTTTTGATCCGAGGATTTTGTTTCTTTAAAATACCAATTTTGTGGAGGAATTTGTGTCAAATTCTTTATTTTTTTTTATATGGAAATGTTAGCCTACTATTTGAAATAGACACGATTTACATAAAACAACTGTTTGTAGCTGGCTCAAAGAAGTGGAATATAAATTAACTATACATCCTTATTTGAGGATGATTAAACTTAGAATAAATTTTCTCAACAATAAAATAATAGTTACAAAAATACTGTGCTTAGCAGGCCTACTAAAACGTAACATTAATACTTTAATAAATTAATTAATATGCAACAAAATATTTAATTAAAAACTTGAATTACATGTATTTACAGAAAATTTTTAAAATCTTCGCTATAAAACAAGTAAAAAAGATTTTAAAATATACAGGATGTTTCAAATTCGACTGTCACCATTGGGCTACCGGAAACGGTAAGAAATACGAGGAAGTTAAAATTGGGGCAAAATTGCGTAGGATCAATAAAAAAATCCAGGGCCGTATTTAAAAAAAGTAATAATGTTGTAGATGGTTTCACGAAAACGAAACGTCGTAAAAAAGTTTTTACTTCACCAACACATAAGGCGCAAAAAGTTCCGATAAGAATGTCTTTTTAGATTTTTTTTTACCTTTTAAAATAAGCTCGTAAAAAAATAAAAAGAAAAATTGGACATTTTAGTTATTTTTCCAAATTTCCAAAATTATAAGAGGTAACTTCAATTTTTTAACATTGTATTATTGGGCTTCCCTATAGGCAAATTTGTCCCAATTTTAACTTCCTTGTATCTCTTACCGTTTCTGAGATCCCCATGGTAAGAGTCGAATTTAAAACATATATATTAGCTAAACGAAAGATTCATTAATTTGTACAGAAACTACCAGAAATATACATTATAAGTTTGAAACTAGAGCTGCCCCCAATGTATAAAATACCAATTTATCTGCAGCTTAAATATTAAAAAAATTTAAGAAGTTATATTCTCGCTATAGGTATCTGGATAAATTGATATTTTATTATTAATTCATACATTTGTTCAGTCTTAATATATTGAAAATAATTAAATTAAGTATCTAAGTTAAAAATTTGCTATAAAATTGTTCTGTTGTAATTTATTTATTTAATTAATTTCGTCAATAAAAAATATTAATATGACAACGATACTGACAACTGATGAAAAAATTTTTTCATGATCGATTTTGCGCCCCCCAGGTAGCTGCGCCCTCCCGTTTTCCCTACCAGTAATTCCCGGAAGCAAGTATTATCTTCTTTACATAATGAGGAACGAACTTTACGTGCGACCCATGTACAATTCACTGGTATGAAAGATTGTATTATTAATGTATATAATAAATTATTTGAAATTCAATTCAATTTTTTTTTCTTTAAGGCACGCGTAACTTTTATGCACGCTTGTGCAAAATACTCTTTTTCCAAATTGAAATGACGATTGAAAAGTTATTATTTCCATACGATTTTACGAAAATATATTTTAGTACGACAAAACTTATTTTTTATTTTAAATAAATTAGACCAACTCCAAAACATCTTTAATTTAATTAACCCAGTGATTTTCATGAATAAAAATAACGGATCTACAAAATATGAATATCATAGGGACACTGTCTACTCGCTTCTGCTCGAAGGACCAAAAATTCGACCAACCATACAGGTTTTAAGTGGAAGCAATAAAATTATGTAACTCTAATACCAGTTAATGCGAAAACTGTTATTAATTAATATGGAAGTCGCAAAATTGTAACGCCTGTTACCCTAGATATGATTGTAGATCGTTTCAAAAAAATTAACTAATTATAGATCAGTATTAAGGTAGTGTTATATTTTGCTATCTATAATTTAGATTTAATAAAGATCTTTTTAAAAATAGTAATTTTGGTTTTATATAAGACGTAAACCAGTTAATAAGATAGTATCGTATGTTATTCTAAGAAAAAAATGAGGTCCAATTAAAAATTGTTTTATTTTCTAGCATAATATATTAGATAATACAGATATTTGTCTAGATATAAGGGGGGAAATATAATTTTACATTTTATGAACGTCTTTATTAGGGTGTTTGTCGTACAGATCCGGAAATAGGTTTATTTAGGTTACCCAGAAAAATACTAAAATTGGTAGTTAGGCATATTATTACCGCCCAAACACAGGGGCGTAGCTATCCTAAGGGAAAACCGGGGCAGTGCCCCGGGGCCCGCGTCCCAAAAAAATTTTTAAGCGCCACCAATAAATTATTTAAGTGCTGTATCTATTTCTAGTCATATTATAAGGCCGAATTGTTTTAAAAATACCACAACAGTCAATATTTTTAGAGTTCTTAGTATTCGTAATTTCCCCGCTGTTGTCACTATATAAACAAATATGTTTACTTTTTAAGTTCAACTCAAGGTTTATCTTAGCTTGCAGTATTTATTAAAGCCGTAATTAGATACCTATAAGAACTGATGGGCTGATTGTGTAAAAATTGAATGACATCGCTATCGCTGCCGATAAATTGGGGGAGAAACAGAAAAATTAAGAGCAGGCAATTTTTCTTTTGGGTAATTGGAATTAAAGATTCCCATTTAATTTGAGGAAGAAGCTTGCGTTCCTAAATTCAAGTAGCTATCATCGGTCGGGCGGATCGCGAGGGCTTGGCAGTCTTGGCCCACCGCTTTATAATTACCCCGGGGTTTCGGGGAATTCCCCGGTTTCTTGTTTTGACGATTTTAACTAACGTAAATATATTATTGTGTCGTGGGGAAAAAAGAGTAATAATTGTGTTGAAAACTTATTACTCTTTGGTGTTTTTTGGGGAAAAAAAACTGTACCCCCGGTAAAATTTAATAAAAAATTTTGGGGGATTATGAACTGAATGTTTAACTTATATTTTATAGTATTAATAATAAACTTTTTTTTGTATTGTGATTTGTGCCTCGTTAGTCGTACCTACAAGGTACCTACTAAAAAAAAGGGAAAAAGTCACATTTTTTTAATAATTTTTAATCATATAAAAGTACCTACCTACTGACTTTTTTTAAAAATTCAATTTTTTATTAGTGGAATTTGGGGAGGATAATTTTCTCCTAATACTAAATTGAAATATGCGTTTCCCCCTTTCGTATTTCAATTTATAGCGGGTTTACCCAGCGGCCCCAGGGATATGAAGCAAATTTTTTTAATAATTTTTGTCTTTTGCCCAATTTGGGATTTTTTGGAATTGCGGGGAGGGTAATGTTTTTCGGTGCGGACTATATATTTTGCATGGGAAAAAAAAATTCCCCAGTATATGACTAAAGTTATTTCCCCCTTATTTTGTCGTAACAGAAATAACCCGACTGACAATTATTCTAGAAAAGAGATTTTTTTTACAAAGGGGGAACAACGCAGAAGTCGCATGCCTTAACGCCTTTTATTATTTAAAATTAAGGGCATGTATCATAATTTTTTTCCGGGGTTTTTTAATAAGCCCTCTTAAAAAAAAAGGGCTTTTTTTTTTTGTATAAATTATAAATGTACATTTGTCAATTATGTCGCTAAGTAAACCCCCCTTAATTTTAAAAATTTTCTATAGATTTTAAAAAAGTGTTTGTTACTTGTTACAAACCCCTCCAATGCATTTAAAAATGGTTTTTTTTTTTTGCAGGCTCAGCAGACTTCATAATAAAGCGCTGAAAAAAAAAATAGAAATGGAAAAATAAGCGGAAATATCAGTCGGGGGGGAAAAGAAAAAAAAATTGAAATTAAAAAAAGAAGAAAAATTAAAAAAACATGTTAAAATAAAAAAAATTTTTAAAAATTTTTTTCCTCTTTTTTCTGAAAAAAAACAAGAAAATATCAATATTTCTGAAACAAGTGAATAAAAATTTTATTTCTTGCCCCCCCTCAAAAAAATTTTTTCCTTTTTTTGAGTTTTTTTGGTGAAGTTGTCAGCAATGCCATTTCTAGCACCTCAGGCTCCTCTAATAGAAAAAAAAGTGTATCTGGGGATCTTGTTTTTTTTTGGGAAAAAAATCTTACCGATAAGGGGAAAAAAAGATTATTATTAGTCTTAAACCCAAAACCCAAAAATCCCTTTCCCAAGGACTCGAAACAAAATGATCGCATTTTTTGTGAGAGTTATTTTTTTCCCCGCTAAAATAGGCCCTTTTTCAATCGTCATTGGCTGTGCTATTAAAAAACTAGATGCAGCCTATTGTAATTTTTTGTTGGCTTTTCCCCAAAATTGTGCAGTCCCTGGAGAACAGGTTTTAAAAGATTGGAAACATTTATCATCCGCATTGAAAGCAAAAAATAAGGCTCATATTAAGCTTCCCTTTCCCCCAAACCTTTTTGGAAAAAAAAAACGTGGCATTGACAAGAATTTGAAAAGATCAGATTTAAAAAGGGCGTTCTGGAATATGGTGTTGAAAAAAATTTTCCCCAAAAATTTCATTACTTCTTAAAATGTTCTTTTTTCATTTCGTGGGCACCGTGACGACGTTTTTTGGGGGGTTTTATGGCTCAAGAAAATTTTTTTTTCGGGGCTATGATGATGTTATGAAACAGGTGGTGGAAATGCCTTTGGATCTTTTGGGTTCTGCCCAACTTTTTAAAAAAAGAATTAATAGATTGTTTTCAAAAAACTATTTTTTAAAAACAAAAAATAAATTCCCGACTTTTTTTTTTCTTTACTTCTTGATACAACTCAAGATATCCCAAAAATAGATAAAAAACCCATCCCTCATTCAACCCCGTCACAAAATTCGAGAAAAGGGGTTTTATCTGAAAAGTTTGAGATAAAAAAACTTTTTGGGTTTTTTTCCGCTTTTAAAAATCATTCTGCTGCAGGGGAAGACTCAAGGTTTTTTAAAATATTAAAAAACTGGGGGTTCCCATTGAAAAATGTTATGGGCAAGGGCCCCGGGGGGAATGTTATGAGTGGGGCTTATAATGGAGTAAATGCTCAAATAAAAAAGTTAAAAAAATGCCGAATATGTGCATTGTGCAAGTCACAACCTAAATTTTTTAATAAACGATGCAGTTAATTGCCCCTTAAAAATCTCGCAATATTTTTGCCACTTTGCAAAATATATATTCTTTTTTGGGGTTTTAATATTAAAAACATGGGGGGCTTTTTTCTTCTTTTCAGTGAATCCCCAAAAAACTTTTTAAAACATTAAACCAACTCTTGGTCAAAAATATTATCTATTAGTGCTGTTAAACTTCGTTACCTTGATATTATTTTAAACTCTAACAAAAAAGAGTTACAATCTCATAAAAAAAGATGAAAGAGAAGAAGCCTTCCAAAAAACAAATGTGTTGTTTTTTAATTTGTATTTATTTCAACAATGTTATATAAAATCCTTCCCCGGGGTTAATTTGCCTAAAAAATTCTTCAAAAGAAAAAAATTGATTTAAGTGAATCGGATTTTTTTTTGAACAAGTAGAAAAGTTTTTTTCTGAATTAAGATCTTTTAGAATTTTTTAAAATTGAAGCTAGGGAAATTTGGGCTAACAAATGGGGTATTAACAAAATTTAAAAAAAAAAAAGTAACCCAAAAGTAAAAAAAAACTTTGATGAACTTTTAAGAAAATTACAGTTTTAAAATTTAAAATCCCGAAACTTTATTTAAAGTCAATTTTTTTTAAGTTTTTTGGGGCCGTGTTCTAACAAAATTTCTAAAAAAATTTTAAAAGCATAAAAAAAAAAATAATTTTTCGATTTCCATTAAAATTTATTGGGGGTTTTTTTAAAATGCATTAAAAATAAATGTCCCGCCATTTATAGCAAATTTTTAAAAATTTGATTTAAATAATTTAATTTTCCCCAAACTAATTTATTAAATATTTTTTAAAACAGACCTTAATGACGATCTAACAATTAAGGAATATTTTAATAAAAAAATTTTAAAAAAACATCCCTTAAAGCGCCCTTAGTGAAGTTTACTTAATGTTCCTTTTTTTTTTTCGTTGCCTGTAACAACTGAAACTGTTGAAAGATCTTTGGGGGAAACTAAAACTTAAAAAAAAACTATCTTAGGTCCACTACAGGCCAGAGAAAAATTTAAATGGTCTCGTTTTATTATCTATAGAGAACAAAAACCCAAAACTTGATTTAAAAAAAAATCATTAACAATTGAAAAAAGGGAAAGCTGGGAAAAAAGGGTTTTAGTTTTATTTTTGAAATTTTTTTCATATTTTTTTTTTTAGTATAATGGGGGGTATTAATAAATATTTGTGGAATAGAACATATTCTTATTTCTGTTACTCTTTGTTTTTTTTTACAATAAACAACTTTTTGATCACAAAAAAATTTTTTTTTCTTAAACCCACCCCCTGAGGGCCCCCTGTTTCCTTTTTGGGTATGATTTATACGCCACTGCCCAAACCAACACATAGCCGGATAATTTGTAATTACATCTTTTAATTAAATACCGTTTTTTAGAATTTACAGCGGATTCTATCTGCGCTGGTTCCTTGTCCAGTCCGAAGTCATCCGCCAAATACAGCATCACAACTTTAGTTATCCTGATCTAATCCTGCAGGTTACAAGGACCACCCATTGTGTATTTCTAGGGCCCTTTTTTATCTTCAAATTATATGAAAAGGTCTTTTAAATTTTTAAAAAGGGGGGGAGAATCACACACCACTTAGGCCTAGAAAGGGGGAAAACCCCCCCAGCACGACACCCATCCTACTAATTTAAAGTAGGTGACGACGTCGCCGAAAGGAATCTTCTTAATGTCAGCCAAGGAAAGCCAATACTCGCCCAGCATGGATCTTTTTTTGGATGAGAGTGCAGGGCAGTCACAAAGGATGTGCTCCACCGTCTCAACTTCCTATTCACAGCCTCTATACAAAGATGTTGTGTCATTTACACACATTCTAAAGAAGTGCTTTCGCAGTAGACAATGTCCAGTAAGAACTCCCGTGATTAGATGAAGGTTCGCCCTGGGCATCGTCATGTAATATTTAGCTGTATCTTTGTTAGGGTAGTTCCATGACTTCCTCGAAAAGTCACAGTATACTGTTTATACTTCATTTTATCGTCTTATGAACTGCTGATCACACCTGCCATGTTTGTATTCAATTCTCCTTTGATGTCAATTTTGGAGGGTTTTTGGGTTTTAACCCCAAAAAGGGTTTGGGGGAAATTCACCGGACATACCTGGGGCTCAGGATTTGTCAAGTTTAAGCTACTGCTACAGATTCTATGTTGTCTTTTTTCAGTGCTTAACTAGCTTTAATATCCAAATTGATTTAATCATTGTTAATGTGGGTTAGTGAAAAGGTTCTTACCAAAAAAATGCTGCTGTTGTTGTTATTGCTCATTAATACTTGTTATTACAAATGTTCATACTAATTTTAAAACTCTACTTAATTGACTTACCCAAAATTCCGTAAGTTTTATCCTTAAGTTCTTGTGTGGTTTGCTTTTACCAGTTTGTATTAAAAGTGATAAAAAAAAGGTAAAAGTAATAATATACTTCATTTTGGTGAAGTTCCAACAGCTCGGAAGACAGCGGAGAGTTAAGATTTTTATGTTACTTGGTCTTCGGAGAAAGGGGGAAAACCCCGGAAATTTTAAAAACCGATTTCTGTATCAGTTAATAAGTTGGGGATTTTTTGAAGGCGTAGAAAAAACCCCACCAATTTTTTTTTTTCAGTACATATTCCCCCTTTGGGGCTCGGAATTCCGGGGTTAGATCTTGGAATTGGGACTTAGATTTTCGGAATTCCGACTTTTTATCTTGGGGAAGCCGACTTAGATCTCGGGGAAATTTGACTTAGATCTTGGGGAAATTCCCCCTTAGATCTCCAAATTGACTTAGATCTTTTGGGAACCCGACTCAGATCTTGGGGAATTCCACTTAGATCTTGGAATTCCGACTTAATTTCTCGGAATTCCCCCCCCCGATCTTGGCATTCCGGGGTTAGACCCCCAATTCCAATTTTATATCTCGGAATTTCGACCCCTTGTGACCCCCAAATCGGCATTCCGAATATAAGTCGAAATTCCCCGATCTAAGTCAGAATTCCGAATATAAGTCGGAATTTGGGGAAAAAAAATGGAATTTTTAAAATATAGGTCAAAATTCCGGGGGTATAAATCGGAAAAATTTAAAAAAAAGGTCGGAATTCCGAGGTATA
>JAHBCN010005523.1:0-54830 GCA_019359885.1 Listronotus oregonensis | reverse complement strand
TAAATACAACAAATAATTCCAAATAATTTCTTGATTTAAGCGTTCCTTAAATCCTGCAGTTGATTTCGTCGCTACCAACGAATTCTTGGATAGAAATAAAGTTAACAAACCTTGTTTGGCATTAATATATTCAGGGGGGCAAGGAGGGATAGTTCTTGTAAACACACTGCACCGGCAACATTGATTAAAGACACTGAATAACATAACTCCGGAAATAATAACGTTTTCAATGTTTAAGGAATTGATCCATAAATAACATTTTTATAAATCGATGATTTTTTTTGTTAAACATTTTTTTAAAGCCGAAAAACTATTTTTGTTTAATATCTGAAGTGACAGACAGATATGGCATCGAAGTGCCATACAATACCTGATTTACTATCATATTTTATTAAATAACCTTGTTGCCGTTGCTTGAAACTGTCATATTAATAAATGTTTATATTTAAATTGATGTTGCCTATATTAACACAAAAACCAATATTTTAAAATAATTACATTTTTAAGGTAACATCCTGATTTTGGTTTTTGAGATCTGGCAATTGGTTCACGTTTTTCCAAAACAAAAACAAACAGATCACTATACCAAACACCCTGCCTACAAACTGGCGTTGCGTTAATTCTAATCCTTGAGTTCAATGGTCGCTACCTTATATGGTAGTTTTTTTGAACAATTTTCATAGAAATATTTAGTACATTGATATTGATTTTGTTATAACTCTCCAGAAATCCTTTTTCCAAGTTTGTTGGACTGGAAATTTAATATCTCTATTCTATTCAAATAAAATTTCCACAGGACATATTTTTACATACGCCTGTGACAGCCACTTATAAAAAACTTTTTAAAGGTAAACATCGGTATTGTATATTTAAAGATATAGTGTAATATATAATTGCTTCAAAATACATGGTTACGCGCTATGTAACTACTAGACTACAAATTCATCAACTATGACGCTCGACATTGGTCTGTTTATGACAGGAATGATTTACAACAAAAGTTTAACTTTTGTGACGTAGTATAACTGGAGCAGTAAAATTTAGTGCCGCCAATCGAGCTCAGTGATCGAGCTTTATACAAGACCAACAAAACTTTACGAGGGATCCGATTATATTAAAACATAGGGTGTAGATGCAGGTACTTAATGCCCGCATGCTAGTTTCATATATTGTTGTTAATTAATTTATAACTCCTTTGTGAAACGAGAAGTTCGTTAAGGAGTTTATTTTCTTTTTGAGGCTGCTAGACTATAGGTAGAGGGCGGATATTTTTTTGTAAATGATGATTAGAACTGTCAGAAAGAAACTGTGTAATACAATAGCCAGAAATGTTTATTTTTCTGTCATTGCCGCCAATTTAAAAAATGGCATTGAGTCTGAGGGTTTTTCAGAATATCACTATTGGGTCAATTTCGGGTTTTGTTTTATAAACCTCACTTTTAAGGTAACCTCACGAAAAAAAAGTTTAGTAGATATGCTTTTTAAATTTACTTTTTGTTAAAATAGTTTTTTTATTTCGCTTACTGTACCTTGACTAATTGGAGGTATAGTCTGTCTCAAAGTATACCGTGTTAGCTCTTGCCTTCATTTATGGATTATACCTGCCGACAGCAATAAAAATGCGGATCGGTAGATATTAAAGGACAGAACAATAGGGACGGACTTTAATAATATAAAGATTAATAATGTATTGTTTATTTAGGTAAGTATAATCTTAAAATTACATTAAGAAATTGAATATATGCAAAGTTTTAACAAATTTGTAACTGCATTATCTATATATAATTACATTTTTAATCTTAATATCTAAATCTAATTCTGTTTCACTATCAGAGTCATCATTGAGATTAATTACAATAGGATTTATGTTGTTTTGGATAGAAATGTAAGAGTCCTCAATTTTTATAATGTGCTGTAGTGAATTTTTTCAGCTCTCAACTGGTATGTTAGTAATTACATTTTTTATTAAACTTATAACACTGAGACTTAAAGTAGGTGTAACATTTTCTGCTCTGATCTTTGATTTTACTTGGTTCTACAAATGCTCTATGGGGTTAAACATACAGTAATATGGAGGAAGCCGTAAGTCAGTATGCCCAGCTTGTTCAGCCAAATTATCACATACATATTGTTTTTTAATTGCATATAAATTTAGGACTTCCAAAAGATGCGTTTTTTTGTAACTGAATTCAAAATAAATATCATTTTCTAACAAATATTCCTGGATTTCACCTGAACTTGATAAAGCTGGTGCTTTGTGTAGCAGACGGCTGTAGTAGCTTGCGTTATCCATGACAATAACACTGTTGTTTGGAATATTTTTAAATGATAATTTTGAAACCAGTTTTTAAAAATTTTTGCACTTGTATCCTCATGATAATCCAAGCTAGAATCCCTAATATTCTTTGCGAACAACAGCAAATAGTTTGGGAAAAATCCGTCTTCTAAAACCAGCGTGTATTATGGTATGCGTTTTTCTTTATTTGAAGGTGCTTTCGTCTGACAGTTTTGACTGGAATCAACCCATCCTTTGGATACTACGTCGTGTGTATCGAACCATGTTTCATCAAGGTAAAGTATGGATCTGTTTTCTAACCTATATCTTTTAATTTCTTGAAGGTGATTAAATCTCCAAGTGCGTAATCTGTGCGATTTCATTACTACTTGTCTTTTGTCTATTTTGCGGTATTTAAATCCCATTTTACAAACAACTCTATGGAGGGTGGCACAGCTAATATTTATATTGGTTTCGTCTTCGTCTAGCTTCTTTTTCAGTTTATCCAAGGTAGGAATAAGTCCGCTTTCATAAAGACAATATATTTTCCTTCTTATTAGGTCCTGATCACTATTGTCTATACGGTGAGATTGAAAATCACTACGTTTTTTTCTTTTGTTCAATTCTTCACTAATAATAAGATCCCTAATCGATGATATAGGAGTTTTTGTAAGTAGACGGGTGTCTTTTAAAGCTTCTTGTTTAATTAGTCCTCTATTGATTAAAGTTTCATACACATTTTTCACAACCTGTTTTGCATCTAATGACAAATGATTTCAACGCGACATAGTTATATTCTTGTAAAACAACTTTTTCGAAACGCACAGTAAAAACGGTTATTTAACACTGCCACTAAAATATTAGCAAAAATATTTATATGCCTTATGGTTAATACTCAAGAAATACCTGGCCCACCCCTGCCCTTATGAACAAATGGGTTTACCCAATAACAATAGGTAATAAAATCGTTAAATGTTTATTGGGGTATGGTATGTCAAAAGCCATAATGATATACTTTGAGACAGAATATAAATTGGGATGTTTCTCTTTAAATAATTGGTAATTTTTTACTTATCGGGCTTACATCTGGTTTTATTGAAATTTAGTATGCAGGGGTTTTTTGGGGCGCTAATTACGAGTCTGAAGTGAAATTTTGTCGGACAAAACTATCTAGGGATTTTTAAGCCGTAGTACAACTTGGGAAACAATTGAAAAGCGCCTAATTTGTAAATTTTAATTTTGTTAAAATGGAGTTTATTTTGTTTATTAAAAAAACTGAAAATATATTGTTATGGACTTTAAAAATATTTGTTTACTTTATAGAATTGTGAAAAATTAAAAGAAAGCTTCACAAGGGTCAGAGTTAAATCGACTGCCGGACGGTTCATAAGAAGACAGTGACAATTAAATAGTTAGCATAGTTACGTTTCACTGTTGTTACTATAGTAACATTTGTTAGCCTGATTGCTAATTAAAAGACATTATTGATTTAAAGAAAGTTTAAAAAGTAAAATAATAATTAACTTATATCTAATAAAAAAGATTAGCGATAATTGTGTAGATTAAATATATTACAAACATGGTTTTAATAAAAAAAAAACTGTAAAGCTGTTTGCCATTTTAATATCCTTAACATACTATAAAGGTGAATAATGATGTCCTTTTGGAACAAACTTTACTCAAACTTATAAATTACTGTTTTTTAGAATTAATAATTTTAGTTAGTAGGCTCGTTTTATTCCTATATGATATTCTTTGTTAATGGTCTTCTTTGTTTGCAAAAAAAAATAAAAATCCCCGATAGACCCCAGTGGCGTGAAGTCCCAATCAAACATATGATAGTTCTAGTCTGCTTTTTACCTTTACTGTATATATATATATATATATATATATATATATATATATATATATATATATATATATATATATATATATATATATATATATATATATATATATATATTTATTATATTCTTTTATAATTATTATAATATTATTAAATATTTATTAAATAAAAATTTATAAATTATATTATAAATTTTAATTATTAAAAAAAATTTATTCAATAAATAAAATATTATTTTTAAAAATTTATAAAATATTTTATTTAAAATTTTATTAATTATTTCTTATTTCTCAAATAAATATTTTTTATACCATTTTAATTTTTAATTTTTAATCCTTATAATATTTATACTATTAATCTTACTAAAGTATATTTTTTATAAGTTTTCATAAAATAAAATAAAATTTTCTCTATTCAACATTTTGTAACATATATATAATATTGTAATTTATCTAAAATATAATATATAATATATATATATATTTTATATATATATATATTATATAACATATATAAATTATATTTTATAAATAATATTATTTATTATATATATAAAATATATTATATATATATATTTTATATATATATATATATATATAATATAATATATATATATATATATATATAATATATATATATATATATATATATATATATATATATATATATATATATATATATATATATATATATATATATATATATATATAATATATTCGTTTTACCTGGTTAAGTTTCGATGATCCACTTATCTCTTCTGGAACTTCTTCGGCCGGTATTCGAAATTGAACTACTGAACGTACCATCCGAAGAAGTTCCAGAGGAAAATGAGTGCGATCTCATTGAAACGACAACTACGAAAAATTTTACACCCGTGAGAATCTCGGACAAAACATAAATAAAACACATTTGGATTTAATTTGCTTAAGATAAAGAAAATATATATTTTATGTTAAGTTTTAAACGAACAAAAGTTAATTAGATTATTATTTAAAAACCAAAAATTATTATTTGATGCAGGCTTTTTTTCATACTCTATATCTATTTCTTTTATACGAGTTTTATGTATTAAACTAAATTGCACTATTTTTTTTGTAAATTATTTATACTCTTTGCAAAAGCCTTTTTAATACTTTCTTTTAAAAGGTTTATTAAAATATTTATTTTTTTCTAGGTGAAATCATGGATATCGTGGCTCTCATCAACTCGTCGATCAACTTTATCCTCTACTGCACGATGTCCCGTCAATTTCGAGTAACCTTCAGGAAATGTTCAAAATTAAGCAAATCACAAGTTGGTTTGTGCTCAAACGTTCAGCGTCGACAAACGTAGGAGACGAAAACGGCGTAGAAACAAAGATGTCGCTCGTATAGCAGATAGTGGCCCAAGGCTACGTCAAGAAATCGGAAATCCATTTTGCTGAGTGTTAATAGACTTTCAGAATAATTTTAAGTAAAAAAATAAGTGATTTTTGAAAGTTGGTAAACTTTAGTAAAGTCTAGTGACCTGGGTTATATTTTAAATTCAAGACATTGCCAGCTTCGACAGGTGCGACCATCTTAAAAATATGATCCTTAAAAAGACACTTTTTGCAATATATCCTGTTAATAAAATTAAATTTTTACTCTAG
This sequence comes from Listronotus oregonensis, assembly GCA_019359885.1. Lineage (NCBI taxonomy): Eukaryota > Metazoa > Arthropoda > Insecta > Coleoptera > Curculionidae > Listronotus > Listronotus oregonensis. The sequence continues at coordinate 49,079 of JAHBCN010005523.1, read as the reverse complement.
CATAATATTTTTCCCTTTAAGGTGAATAAATAACAAAAGTTCTAAAATTATAAAGAGATTAAGATTAAGATTATTAAAAGTTTCACAGGGTGTTTTAATGTTATGATACAGGACCATCGATAAGGACTGAAAAGGGTTGCACTTGTGGCTTTGCGTGTATTAAAAAAATGTGGAATTGCCGGCAGGTATATTTTTTTCGTAAGATCTAAAAAAATATTTTTTTACATAAAAAATAAGTACGATATAAATTTACAATTTATAACACCTTATTTTTTGCAGTCAGTAACAATAAAATTGATTCATATTTATTTTTAGTAACAACTTAATTAATTGTGTTTCACTAATAGCAAAGACAAGCTCAACTTGGACATAATCTTGACTTTGTGTATCTCTTATATGAATGGAATTATTTTTGTTGTTACTAAAAATAAATAAGAAATTTTCAAAAAATTAATAGACTTTTAAAACAGACCAATAAATAAATAAATAAATAAATTTATATATAAATATATATATATATATATATATATATATATATATATATATATATATATATATATATATATATATATATATATATATTATATATATATATATATATATATATATATATATATATATATATATATATATATATATATATACCCAAATTGGACACACATGTATTGGTAACTCGGAAACCATTGGAACTACAGTGTTTGGTTAAATTAGGAAAGTTTTAGACAATTTAATTGCAAAATTAAATCTGCTTTCAGATTTTATTTATCTTTTATGGTTTTTGAGATAATTAAGAAAAACCAAAATGGTGCATTTTTAACTTTTGCCTGTTTTGTGCTCGCAAACTACCAATTTTACGGTTTTAAAATTACTACATTATTGGAACACCTTTTTAAGAAGAATTTAATTTAAGTAAAAATATTTTTCTAACTTTATTTGTTTTTGGGATATTTACCCAAAATTTGGATTTCCATACGGACGCCATATTGGATTTTTACATTTTTGAAAAGAGCTCTTCAAGAGCTTTTTATTGATGTATCACAAGTCTAGGGTTTTAGATTGTTAAGCTGATATATATATATATATATATATATATATATATATATATATATATATATATATATATATATATATATATATATATATATATATATATATATATATATATATATATATATATATATATATATATTCTAATTTTCTATAGAAGGAAAAGCTACAAATATCTTATCAATATACAAAATATTAATAAATTGTTAGGTTGTTATAAACGATTATTAACTGTATAATAGTAAACTTTTTCATATTTTACTGATGTTGCAAATTAGAAAAAAACCAAATATATTAGGTCATATTTTTATTAAAATAAATTCATTTTAAAAATTATTAATAAAAATTGAGATTTATTATTATTTTTTGCCATGTCAATTCTGCTGTCGTACTTAGTTGTACAAAAGGATAGGCAGTACTCTGTAAATTAATACTTTTAAAGCAAAATGTGTATGTTAATTTAAATCGTGAAAAATATTACCTTTAAAATTGTGTATATAACTTAACCAACTTGGTAGCCTTGTAATCAGTTATCTTCGTAAAATAACGTTTTTGTATATATAAATAAAATACCTCTAAAAATAAAGTTTTAAAGGTTTTTTAAAAAATTAATTTATAATATTATAATAAGATGTAAAAATAAATTAGTTGTAAACAGGGTATTTTCATGTTTTTCTGTATTGTATAATGTATTTAAGACCTTTTTCACTATTCTAGTTTTAAGTTTTGGTATTTCTGGATCAAAATATATTAACTATTTTTTTTTCTAAATGTGATAAAACATGGACGCATAAAATTTGTGCTAAATGTTTACATTTTAAAAGGCCTTTTTCCTGTAACCATTTGCTGGGTAAGGGTTAAAATCACCTACCTTTAATATTTTTTTTTCACTGTATCTCTTTCTGTAGTCGAAAATTTGCAATTTAAAATTATATATTTTTAAGGCTTTTCTTTGTAAAATTTTTTTTGTCTTGTACAGGGTTTTTCTTATAATTTGGCATGCTTTAAAAGGTATTATTTGAAGGAACGTAAAAAGTGGTTTGTACAGAAGTTTTAGGACTATTTATAAAAATTTTAGATACGGCATTTAGAAAAACAACTGTCGGAAAATGGAAAAATTGGAAATTATATATATTTGTTTAATGGAACACCCTGTATTTTATTAAAAAAACCTTCGCGTTTTTGTCTTTTCAAAAACTTATAACATATTTATTTTTAAATAGGTAGTTTTATAACAATTTGACTTAAAATTTTCATTTTATATGCAATGAAGCACCCCCGTTTAGGTCTAATAAGCCGTGAAAGCCAAACAGAATTTCTTTGTTGGATCCCGCTTGGCCAAGGGCGACCACAGTAACAAATAAATGAAATAATATAATATAAACATTACAAGTGCATACACGATATTAGACCACTGGTAGGCAATAGTTTTTCTTTGAGTACAAAATACGTCAATTTATTTGTTTTGTCATCTCTCGTCAATCCTGGCCAAGATGGATCGAACATAGAAGTTATCTTTGGCTTTCACGGCTTACTTTATCCAAGAAGGGGTGCGTCATTGCATATAAAATTAAAATTTAAAGGCAAATTGTTACAAAACTGCATATACAAACATAGACAAATTATTTATTTTTAAGAAAGGAAAAATGCGAGAATTTTATATTATTAATAAAATACAGGGTGTTTTATTTAAAAAATATCATTTTCTGTTTTTTTATTTTTCGGTTGTCAGTTGTTTTTTTAGATGTAATATCTAAAATATTTATGAAACATTTTAAAACTTTTGTATAAAGCACCTTTTTGTATTCCTTTAAATAATAACTTTAAAAGCATGCCAAATTATAAGGAAAACCCTGTATATTGTGTTCGTAAATTATGCCGTTTTCGGGTAAAAAAAAATAATTACGTGTCTTCAATACGACGTTAGCAAAACACATAGGCCGTATAAAGCGGATTATGCCTTTAAAAGTAAGTACCATATTAACTAGATGTTTGTAAATGTACCAATAAAAAATAAAGGCTGTGATTTAGTTGTTTATCGATAATAAAAATCGAGAGTAAAGAGAGCCATTTTTTTATTAAAACTGTCTGCAGTAATAAAGGGACATAAACAGGGGGGATCTTTTAAAATTTGTAATAAATGATAAATAATTTAAGACACAAAAAAGTAATTCTTATTATTTTTAATATTATTTTTTGGTTGTAGAAACCTATAGATATTAAAAAAAAAACAGGGTACCCCAACTAAAATAAGTTACATAAAAAATTATTTGTTTATCTTATCCCCATAATTAAATTAAGATGTTTTCATAACATAACATTAGTTTTTTAAATGTTCCGGCCTTTAACTTATTTGCTCTTGTTGATCCTCCCTGTACAAAAGCACGAACATGTTGGACTTCGACAAAAATAATTTGAGCCCACTGTCGAGTCCAAAATGTTTGTCCTAAATATATTCTTGGAAACAAGTTTGACAACTTAAATTTAAAATTAAACCAAGCATGTTACTGTTTGTTTATATATGCCTGAACCAGAGTTTATTAATCTAAAGGGGGTTATGACATCCGCCATATTGAAAAACTCTTGTGTGACGTCAAGAAGGGTACATTTCGGCCATGTTGGATTTTATGCCGGACAGTGGCGTAGAATTGAGGTGTAAACGAAAAACTGCTTTTATACCGACGAACAAAATTTATGTTTCAAAAATATAAATGTAATTCAATTAAGTATTGAAATTAAAAATTAAAGCGACAACACGACGATGGCGTACATTTTCAATGGTATCTACTACATTAAATATTTTAAAAAATGAGAAAAAATGAGAATGTAGAAAATACTGAAGATTAGCAATTTGTTTAATTTGAGTACTTACTCTATTTTCAAACACGATATTGAATTATTAACACCTTTTTTCTTTAATAATACCCACCTATATTACGATGTTTATAAAATTTTATGGAGCAAGTAAAGAAGTTTGGGGGTTTTTAATTATTTTTTTTATCTTGAATAGTCCGCGAAGGCTGAGGCCTAGTATGAACGCCACGTGTGTTGGCTGAAGTGTGGTAAGAGGGAGTTTATTCACAAGAGACTTGAATTCCTGCAGGTAGCAGGTTCCATAATTCGCACACTCTAGGGATGAAGGAACGAAGAAAGGGGAAGTTTGGGGCCTCTCTAGCTAAACTGTTAAAGATGCATAAAAGTTGCACTACGTGTTGCTCTGTTGGGAGCTGCCAAAAAGGAATTATACTGGCCAACCTCGTCTAGCAGAACCGTAAAAATACCTATAGAAGAAAGACAGGAAGGAAGCTTTTCTGTAAGTGCAGGATCAGAAATGGGCTTTTACAAGTTATCTTGAAGATCTTTGTAAGATTACAAAATATCCAACTCCAAATCAGATACTAGAAGCCGTAGATAAATTAATTTTTTTGGAATTTATGAGGTCTTTTTGTATTACTTCATAAATATATAAACTTGTCTATGTAATCTTAATTTATTTTATTTTAAACTAATTATGTTACTTTAAAAACTAGTTATTTATTTACTTACGGACCATACAGCATCTTGATATTGCAGAATAATAGCAAAATTTCCACTTTGGCAATAAAATGAATTATTTTATGTAAAAAAATGTTAATACAGGTTTATTGCTAAAAAATAAACTTTTATTTGTTTCACAACTACAACACTACAATACATTTACAATTGCAACAATTAAATAAAATACCACTTAAATTTTTACATTTTGAAAAAGATATGGAAGAAAAGAACACAGTACTTGGTGGTATTATTTAATAATATTTTGTGGTATACTACATTTCATATTCTAAAAAATACAAATTATTTAAGCATTAAAATCCTACTTAATACAAACACAAAAATTTTATTTATAGTTTGTTGGCAGCCCTTGCAAGATAAAACAAAGAATTAGATCTCGTGTTCTTTTTTGGTACTCGAAAGTTTAACTTACTTACAAGTTAATTCCTCGCCGTCCACTTCACACTACACAATCTAAACAAAAACTTCTTCAGTGCAAGGTGGGTTTACATCAGTTAGTTTTAAACTTGTAAAAGGCAAATCTAAAAAATATAAATAATATTTTATAACATGTCTTTTTCAACATAATCTACCAAGTAATTGGTAGATAAGTATCCAAAAAATTAAAATACAATTAAAGAATGAACTAACCAGAAACTTAATAAATGTACAAAATAATGGGAAAAAATATTAAATACAATTCTGAAGGTACATTAATGCATATACCTAAAGTTGATCAGTTCTAGGTATAAGCAAGTCAATATTGACTATTTACTTTCTTAACAACAAATAACTACAATTAAAATCACACAAAAATTTCAATTTACTTACTAATAACTGTGTAACTACATTCAGAGTTGTGAAGAGTCACTGGTGGACTTAAAAACCGTGTTTGTGTTATCCGAGGTGTAATAATGCAAACTGAATGGAACTGCTACAATAAAAAAAAATATTTGTTAGTAATAGCAGCATTAGGATATATCATATTTTTCACCTTACCTTCTTTTATTAATCGCCTTTTTCCTTTTTGATCAGGATCTCATAATCACTGCCTTGGCAATTTTTCTGGAAGACATATAAAAATCATCTTTTTTAACATGCTCCGAGCAAATAACAGAATCCTTATGGGAAATACAACTTTTTGGTCTATTGCACACTACCATAAACATTATAGTAAAAACAGTCAAAACAAATAAAATATCAACTCTGTACACAAATATTTGCAACTGTAAAATAACCCCATATAAAAACTTCGACTTGTGGCACGACTCTGTCCACAGTTGAGAATGTTAGTAACTTTTAGAGTTACCCGACAGGGCCGCCAACATAAGCCGCCATTTTCACACCCTCACGTCTTAGACTTTTGCTATCCCCATTCTCGACGATGTCATAACCCCTTTAGATTAATAGACTCTGGCTTGAACATGATGAGAAAGTATTCTGCAGCGAACTAACTTACTAATCGCGTTAAAGATGCCCCTTTTTCACATACATTTTCCTATCTAGCAAGTATAATTCTAAAAGTCAATTACTTAAAAAAGGCCATCTAGACTTACTTGTAAAAAAATACGATTACTGAGGCCTTAGTTACGTACAGGGTGTCCCAAATTCGCCCCTCCCCCATTGGCATGTCAAAAATCGTAGAAGATACAAAGTCGCTTAACTTACGACAAAGTTGTCTTATTAGAAGCTCATTAATATGCCGTTTAAAAATAAAAAAAATTCCGAAAACTTTCGAAGATATCTAGAAAAAAACCTAAAATTTGTGTTTTGGTTTTTTTTGCTGTTTATAAAGCGCTATCAAAAAACGAAGAGCACATTCATGTATTAACTTCTTGTGCTCTACGAGTCAGCGACTACATATTTTGAATGTGACGTTTCGTCTTTAGAAACCATCATCAACTTTGTTTTTTCATATGGATGATGATATAACAAACCCTGTATTCGATGGAGTTTTTCAAGGGGGATTTAGTAGTGTATTACAATCTATTATTCTAAGATTGTTTTATATCAAAAATACCGTTTTCTTGGGTAATTATTGCAATCTTATAGAATATAAGAGATACAACATGTTTAACTTGTGGCAAAGCTGTTTATTTTAGAGTTTAATTAAATTCCTTTTCGAAATATTGAAATTCCAATTCCAATTACTTCATGAGGATATCATAACTAATTTTCAAAATTTCTTTTTTTTTTTTGAATAACTTCGAAGTAATCGGAATTTTGAGATTTTGAAAAGGCTTTTTTAAACCAAAAATGCCAACCACATTTAAACTATTTCGTATCTCTTATGGTTGGCAAGATTGCAATAGTTCAACCATTTGTTGTGATACATCATTAAATTCCCCTTAAAAAGTTTTATCAATACGGAGTTTCTTTTATCGTTTCATATGAAAACCCAAATTAATATATTTCCGGAAACCGGAAGTCATCGAAAAACTTACTTTAAAAAAGTCAAGTTTGGTTTGTATGATATTCCCAAGTTTTATTTTTCCATCTTAAAAATGCAGGACGAAAGGGGGAATGATGGGGGGAGGACTGGGGGATGGGGGAACCTGCTTGATCCCGATACATAATTTTATCATCATGTTCAGCGTGCTTATAATTTTTAGTTTAATTTTAACTAAATTTGGGCATCTTTATTATCTCGTTTTAGAACCCTTTGATTTATTCACATAATGAAATTTTGGATTATAAATACTTAAAACACCACGCCGTATAGGAATTATCCTTATGTCTATATAAAATAAAAATTTTTTAAAAATAAATTTTTTTTCTTTAATAATTTTAAGAATAAAAATATTTACGTTACAAATATCTGGGCGTCGTACGTAAGAAAATGTTAAAAATTATTTACAAAGTTGCTTTATATTGCTGATAAAAAAAAAAACAAAAATAGAAATTTTTGTTTTGCAATAAAATATTTTAAATCTTACAATTATACGTGAAATCAATGTTGCCAAATGGCCACCACAATTTTTTTCTGGCAGGAAACAATTTTTTTGTTGGAATTTTCCATGACTTGAGCACATTTATTGATTGTTTAAATCATTCTGGATTTTTGCCTTTTAACTGTTGAACTATTTGGGGATTGTCCTCGTAAACCTTGCTGTTTACATATTTAACAAATTAATCCAGCGCATGATCTAAATGCCCAGTTTACGTCCCCATTTCTTGAGAATTCCAGCTTCAAATCCGGACTTAATAAATCCATTGTCCACCAACTTTGAAAAAGATTTCTACTAACAACATCTTGTGACCCGTCCGTACAAGTATGGGGAATTACACTTCTAAATGTTTCTAAAGAGTTCAGCCCCAACAAAGTAAATCGTAAGTTGAGAAAAGATGTTTCGCCCTTTGGCCGCGGGATGGCGTAGACGTCTGTTACCCGTTCATGTGCCAATACATATTGAATTTAGGTACTGGTTTTTAAGATTATTATCAGAACAACAACGAAAAGAAATGGTCCTTAAAATTTCCATTGCTTTTATCTATTTTTATTAATAACTTCCTATATGTATGTCTTTTCCACCCAGGGCAAGCGATCGTAGATGGAGCGGTAAATACTTTTCTGGCTGCCAAGTTAATTACAGATTTCATTTAAGCTTTTGGCAAAATTTTTGGTCTTTTTTGAATATGAGATTAAGAGCCAGAAGATACACCTGAATAAAAAATTTTTAACCTGACAACGCTGTTTCAAAAAAAGGGGCGACGGTCGATCGTTTTGTGTTTAATTTTTTAAATTGTTTTGTTTGAGTAATCTGTTTAGTTTTGTGATTTATTGTGCGATTTTAATAATTTTCCACCCAAATTTTTTACTTTGACTTTGATTATTATTCTATTAGTGATTATGTATATATTTGATTTGTGCTTCTTAACAGACAATTTAAGTCAACAGTAAAGGAGTTCTGAAGAAGTGTGAATCTGCAAGAATAATTCCTCAATTATGTTCTAGACTACTGATAGCCTTCTATTCACCCTTTTTTTTAAAGCCAATATGGGAGCTATTAAGTGCCTTGTTTGTGGTGCTAAAGAGCATGAAGTCTCAAAGATGCACTCATTTTTCTGGAAATCTAGAGAGGTATGATAAAAAAACTTTCTTACTATCTACATGAAAGGGCTTTTCGAAAACGGTGATCAGTTGAACCCGATTATAAGATTACTTATCTTTATTTTTGGAAAGTAAACCGTTTGGTTTACTACTGTTCAAAAGTCTAAGATCAATCGGATTTAACAGCTAAATAATCTTTTCTAATTGCGGTCTTGGTGGGTAAAGGCAATTATTTTGATTAGCTGTTTTGTATCAATTTAAACTAACCTTTTAAATGTTGAATTAAAACGTTTTTATTGTTTATATTAAAACATAAAAAAAAAATGAAATTGAAAATGCTTATACATATATTTCACTTAGAAAATGCAAAATTATTTACAGTTATAATACTCTCTCTTCTCTTGATGCAGGAGGTTAATTTTATTCACAATGTAATCCGTTATCAGCCAATAATAAAAGAGATTATTAAGATTCCTGTTTCCAAAAAGCCCTAAGAAAACTAGGTACATTTATTTTAGAATATTAATTTTTTTTAATTCTTATTTATTTTACTGGATACACAATTATCTAGTAAGGTAATTAATTATCCGTTTTGAAAATATTATAAATTTTTTTTAATAGTATTGGTAATCATTACATATGCATTTGCATTTCTTCAAAAGTTTTTTAATTATTTATAAACATTTCTTGGTACTCATTAAATTTTCTTTTTTTTCTAGATCTAGAATTTTGCAAGAAAAATTGGGATTGAAGTGTACCGGCGAATCTCTGAAAAACAGAAGAATATGTAGTAGGCATTTTGCAGAGAGACATATTTGGATTTAATATGTATAAGCTCCGAAAAGATGCTGTTCATGTCCATTGAAGACACTCCATCTACATCGCAAACACATTTAAAATAAATTATTATACAGCAATTAGTTGGATTCATGGCAAATATCCTTATGCTTTATCATAATATATGTGTGTTGGCCTAATTGTAAATATATACATTTTATTGTTGTTTTTTCTAATGTTTCGTAATGTTAATTTGTAAATTAATTTAACTGTTAATAAAGAATAAAATTATTTGTCATAATTTTAATTTATGCCACTTTTTTTTTTTCATTTATAAAACTGGCTGTCTCAAAATAATAATCAAAAGCAGCATCGGTGCACTCAAATAAAATTTTTTGTTGGTTCAGTTAACGTTACAACATAAATGATTATCCCTTTATGTGTAAGTTTGATGAATTTGACTATTATTTTTTTCCTTATTTAATTTCGTGCTGTAAAAAATTTATTAAAACCAAATAAATGTAGTTGTAGTTTTTCATTGAACCTCTGAGGATGTGGGTAAGGATCAACCATTTTTTCCCATCAAAATCGTGAAAATTGAAAGTCCCGGTTTAGGTATTATTTTTTATAATTATTTATATTAAGTTTAAGTATTTTTAAAATTTTTTACAATAAATAGTTAAAAAAAATAAAATAGCAAGTATCAAGAAAAAACTTTCAAATGAATGTTTATTAATTCATCATTTTAAGGTTTTTAAATTTGCAAAATTTGTTGGAATTTTTACTTTCCCAATAAAATATTAATTGTATTTTAATACTTGAACAAGTAAACAAAAATCTTATTATCGGTAATTTTTTGGCTCATCGGTCTAAATAAATTTTTCAATTTAAAAAAGGGGCCTTAAAATGAATAAAAAATAAATGTTCTAAGTTTGAAGGATTTTTTCTCAATATAATTTTTTTTTATCAATTTATTATGAAATATACTTCAATTTAAAATATAAACAAAAAATGGCCTAAATCAAAACCCAAAATTTTCCCGATTTGGAAGGGTAAAAAATGATTGATCTTTACCCACCTCCTTTTAAAACAAGGAAAAGAATAGAATTAGTAATTTGAATTTCGGGGCCGCCGAGGATCCGTTTCCGCCCATCTGCGTTCGCTTTCCTTGAAACGAAAAGAAAGCATAACAGTTGTCTTCTCTCGGATAATTTATTTACTTTTTAGTTGCTCGTTCGTTGTTTGTTTCGTTAATCTTCAAAAACGTCTGATAAGATTTGATGGAGACCCAACAACGGTCCAAATGTCTTTAAAATTAAATCTATAAAGTTTGTTTAAAATTAATACACTATTTTTAAAAGGACAAGTTTTTAATTATCAAGGATCCGCATTAACCCTTTAATTCATCAAACCGTTTTTAAACTACCACTAGAGAGTCCAATGGATTTTATCAAAGGGGTTTTATAAAAATATTTCAGCAAAAAAATATAAATAAATACAGAAGAGAAACACAACAATTAGCTGAGCATTGACAGTTGCAGAACAAAGCGTTTTATAACATTTCATTTTAATTCGTTCCATCAGAACTTCTCATGCCGTCATTTAACATTCAGCGCATAAATTCAGCGTACTTTTTATCGATGTAATAAAGAACTTGCCCAAAGTATGGGTGGGCATACATTTCCAAATGTTTGTAACATTATTCAAGCTCAGCAAGTCAGTGACACCGAAAGTTGGGAGGAATATGCCTTGCTTATTGGTTAGCAGATGTCGTAGACATCTGAAATTAACTACACTTTAGGGAAACAATGGATTTATTGCATACAAGATTTAAAAAAAAGATCCTTTTAAGAAATTGGAATAAAAATTAGCAATCGAAATCATGTGCACGGGTGTTATGAAAATTTCTAAAGAGTGATTTTTGTGGCCATTTCAATTTTGGTTTCATATTTTTTAAAGATTTACCCCAAAAAAAAATTTTTTTAATTTCCTTATAAAAATTTTTTTATCTTCCATAACAAAAAAATTCTAGTTGGAACACCTACTAATACAAATTTTTTTTTGTTTTGTTTATGGAGTCTACTTATATCACAATAATAGCAAATATTTTTCAAGACACATTTTTTTTAAGTACGTTTTCCTTAATATTTTTATTCTTGAGCATTTTTTTAGAAAGGACAGGACGAAATGACGAAAAAATTACGCAAATTGTTTTATTTACACAAAAGAAAGATAATGAAATGCCAAATTATCAAAAAATTTATAAAAACGTTCCTAATATTTATTTTGTTTATCGCTTTAATTTCATTCTGGTCATCCATCAAAGCTGCGAAAACTTGCGCAGTAACTTTTAAAAGAAATAATGCAAGAAAAGTAACTATCTTTTTAACCAATTTTTGTTTTGAAAGTTTCAAAGGCCCAGATTTTTCTTAATTTGTCTGCATACTGACGTTATTTTACCTAATACAATTTTAACTTTTAATGTTTACTTTACTCCTCCGCAAATAAAAAAAAACTTTCAATAAAAAAATATCATTACAAAAATGGTTTATCTTAATACTCAACAAAACTGCTAAAATAACATTTTTTTCCTTTAACCCTTAGAATAATTTGAACAACTTACAATTCTTTTAGGTTTTTATCTTCTTAACCTTATAATAAAGAACAGACAAGGTAAAAAGTAGTTTATACAGTCCAGAGTTAGTGTCATAAATTTTATATAGATAAACCGTCTAGACCAGTTTAGGGTTGGATATAAACAAAACAAAAAGGAATCATTTAATTTTTTTTTTAGAATAAAAGGTTTTTAAAACCAAACAAATGAAACAATTAAAAAGTTTTGAATAAAGAGGCCTTAGCAGCTGAGCGAAAATTAATTACAATTTCGATGGAGATAGTAAAACAGAGCAAGACAATAAACTTCTTAACATCATATTGTTATGGTGTTAATACTAAAATCATGGACTTCCATTGTCTTTATTTTTTTAATGCTACACAACGTTTTGATAAGTATGTATCTCCAACCGTTTTCAAGTGATAGTTAAAAAATACTCTTTAAAATAGAACCTTATATGCTCCCTATAAACATTGAATAATGGAAAATTAATGGCCCAATATACTTTTTCATTTAATTATTCATCTGCCCATTGACACAATATATGTTGGTGCCAACATCGGCCCTTACTGAGTTTGGCACACCGGCCCATCGACACTTATCAGTCAGTTTGCCAATACTTCTACATATTGGCCCTATGATATATTTATGGAGGCCCACTGTTGAAAAACCATTGGGGTGTTTCATTTAGGGTCACTGTTGGAACAACACTGGAAAACTAAATGAAATAAAAATTTAAAAAATTTGATTTTCATTAAATACAAATATGAATACATAAAAAACTATAATATATATATTGCCTTGAGCACAACAAGACAAACGAGGCACTTAAAACAATGTGGTTTGCAAATGAATTTAAAATTTTATGAGATAGTCTAACTACAGAAATACGAAACAAAGTTAGAATTAACATAACAGCCAATAATAATACGAAATATAATAATAATAAAGATTTTAAAAACTATAAAATATTACCATAATATACTTTTCATTTACCAAAACAACAAAAAAACACAACAACTGCCGAAAAACGGTACAAAACGAGCGCGTCATCCCTAATCATTCACAAAAATTACCAAGCTTCTGAAAAAGTGAGGTTATGATGGCACGCTTCACTTTTAGTTGTCGGTGGTTAGGCACAGGGCCAAAAAAGAGAACAAACACGATCTAACGTATGCTGAGTAACGAATAAATGCAGTGGGCCAATGCTTAATTAATAACGTTGGATTTGTAACTTAGTTAAATTAATAGGCCACTGTGGATATATCATTATGTCTTTTTTCTGTCGAAACATTAACTGAGGATTAATATCGGGCCGTGATAGACACAGTCAATTAAAAGACGCTGATATTAGTGGGCCATCACAGTACCTTTAGAAAATTGACAAACGCTGTTTATAGGGGCTATTCGTTATTTACTGAATCTTGACCGATTTTTCACGGTACAAAAACGGCAGATATATATTACGAATGTCAATACTATGCCTGCTTAATACATTCTGGTTGTTTAGAATTATTGCAGCTTCTTTTAGTTTCCTTTTTTTAAAGGGTTTCTTTTTAAATAATTTTTGCTTCAAACTATTGCATACGGTGTTCTTTTGACCCTGAATGTTTGGCAACTTCCAATCTCGACGTTTTACCTCGTTATGTGTGTATTTTGTGTTCTTTAGCTCTAATTTCGTAGGGCTTTTTTGTATCCACAACCTCACTACATTCACAAGGAATTTGGTACATTGTTTGAAATGTTGTTGTTCGGTCTCGACTTAGTAAGAATAATTCTTAGAGTGGTTTGCTATTTAAATGTTGTTTTAATATCATACTTGTTGCAATTCTGTGGATCTTCACCGAAGTTTCATTGATATACGGAATTGTCATAAATGTTTGGCTTGGTTAAGTCTTCTTTAAGTTAGTGTTTTATCTTATTCTAATGTTCATCAATGGTTTTCTTGTTTCGTTTTTCATTGTTACCTATCTGCATAAGATTCCTAGTTAATTGGGTACTTTCTTCTTCTAGAGATTACTTACTATTACATAGGGTAACTGCGCGGTTATATGTATAGGGTGCGTATAACCCCTTGTTTGGTTTTGTTGGAGTGGTTAGAATTTTGATGTAAGTATAGTTATCTACCGAAAAAAAAATGTTTTGTTTCATTTAAGAAAGTTAAATTAAAAGATTTTTATTATGCCAACAACTTTAACGGTTTTGAAAAGCAAGAGGAAAATATTTAGTTATTTTAAATAAGTTTTGTTGGTTATATTTAAACAGCGTTATTTTTAATAATATTGTTATCAAAGCTGGACGAATAATACTTTAGAGGTATGATTAACAAAAGAAGCTTTTTGGAAGAACACTAAATAAGATCCAAGACAGTAGTAACTTATATTGGTGTCCCTTAGGAGTCGACCATCGAATTCTTTTTTATTTTTCTTCAAATAAACGACTTAACATCCCTATTTGTCAAAGCAATCATTTATAGTTTTTGGGTTAGACACTACAATTATTTGTAGCTGATAACCACGAAGGACACCACAATTAGTTTTGGGTAATAATGATCAAGAACTACGACAAAGAGTAGGTCAGGATCTAAAATTAATAAACTACTGTTTTAAAGCCAATAAAGAATTACTGGGTATCAAAACAAAACATGGTTTATGCCTTATCAAAATTTATATTAGAGTGCAATTTAAAATTAACAATACAAAGCAATCTTACGTCTAGCAATAAGTCTAATCCATTACTTTGGAAAATTTTAAAATCATTAGGTAAGATTACTCTGCGTAATCAAAAAGTTACGTTAATGTGGGTAAAAGCTCACACTGGTTTACCTGGGAATAAGTGTGTAGATTTCCGTGCCAAAGAAAGTATTTTAAATGGCATTCTTGTTAAATATAGCTTAAGCCTAAATGGCAAATTTTACCCTAAAATTAATGGTGTTAAAAAAATTAAACATAAGGGGAAAAATGCCTAATATCCTGAGCATCTAAAAAATATTCATCTATCACCTTTAGACAAGTGTGAAGAATTTCAGATTAGAAAAGATCTGGATAATATATTTCTATGTAAAAAAAAAGCTGTCCAAAATAATAAAATTTAATCTCAGCATGCAAAATTTTTACCCCATTTAATATCCTACATCATTTATCCTTACAAAATATAAATATATATACTATGCCTATGTATTTTTTATTTAAAATTAATTTAAAATTCTTACAAAAAATTAACAAATTTTATTTTTTTTTCACTATCTTCTTGGAAAATATCCTTTTTAACCCTGAATAAGGGTAGGTAGGTTTAAAGTGAGTGGACTTTTTACGCCCTCCACTGCGAGCGCACTTTCTATTGTGGCTCACACCTTTTTATATCTATCCCAATAGGATCAGACTTCTAATGAATCCGATACCAGATTGGGAGAAAGTTCTTCATCTCCTCTTACTCGTGTCGCTACCGGACAAGTGCACAATATGTGTTCTGGTGTCCCTGTCTCCTGGAGAGTATGACGAGCAGACGATTAGATCCGTCGTTGCCTCCTCTCCCGATCTAGTAACGTGGGTAACTACCAGGTCCTTGTTACAGAAACCAGATGTTCTTTCTGAGGCCGCATCTCCGGCCTTACCCTACAAAAACGGTCCTATCCGCTTTCTGTTAAAAGCCAGGGAACCCTTTTCCCTATGAAGGCGGTACTGTCCTCCGCCTTCTGTTTGGATTCAGGGATCTCTTCCTAAGCACCCGTTTGTTTGGGATGGATTAGCCCTTCCCCGTGAGACAGGCGCCGGTGTCTTCAGGAGCACCTTTCGAAACGGATTTACTCGTTTCGGCCGGCGCACCTTTGTCTGCTTGTGACCTTGAGTGGCACCTCTCGAAACGGTCAACGCACCTTTGTCACTTTTTTCCTATAAAAGGGTTCTGTCCGCTTTCTGTTCGGAGCTAGGATGGTCCACACGGCAGAGCCCCATTACCGCAGAAAGGCGATACTCTTAGATGTCGCCCTGTATCTCAGAGGCACCGTTGGAGACAATGTTTAAGGCACAGGATGTTATTCACGTATCAGAAATTAGGGGGTAACACCTTGGTTGCCTTTGTGTTTATTTTAGCTTGAATCCTGTTCCAAAAGCGACAAAAGAGTTGCCGATAACCAGCAACTCTAGCGCATTTTCCAAAAGATCCTACTGGGCCCAACCACGACAACGACGTGTAAACCCAGCGGTTGAGCTGAATAAGGGTAGAAAATAGCACTTTAACTTCCTAGGAAAGTAAATTTTTTACCTCCCTGTTCTAGCCAAGCACGCCAATTATTTTTTGTCTTTTCAATGCCAATGTCTTATCTTATAAACAATTGAAACCACAATTTAATAATAGAACACAAGATTCAAAAATAATTTTTGAAAATTTGAATAAAAAGTAGTAGAAAAAATTATATACATTCCTCTAGAGTTAAATTCATTTTTTCCCTTTCGCGTCGTGAATCAAATTGTCCGCAAGAGGAAAAAGAGGCACTTTTCTCTCTTGTTATATAAATAACTATTATTTTTATTACTTTTCAACCCTGGAATAACTAAATAGTATGAACCTGTTATGTCAAAAAAAAATCGCCCCGATGGACCCCTGTGGCGTGAAGCTTGTGTCCTTGTCTATATGTTTAAATATCGTTAATGTCCTACATCCAATAAAAATAAATTGAATGATTTTGGTATAAAAAAGAAATTATAAATAGTTTTTATAAATAAATATACACCGTGAGACTGGCGGTACCAAAAAAGCCAAAGACCAAAAAAACCCTTTAACGCAGCGGCCGCCGTTTAACCCAGGTGGTTTCTTAGGACAGCGGCTCAAATCGGATACCCAAAATTATTAGGAAAGGGAATAATCTTTGGGAAGAGTCGTGATGGATGATCTAGCAATATATTTATTATTACAAGAAAAAGAGGATGACGAAAATTATTAAAATTAGCCAACCTGAAACATAGCAATGCCCCTATAAATCCAATATTTCAGCAAAGAGGGATGAGGGTTCCTATACTACATTAATAAATCGACATTTGAACAGGATGAAGTAAAATTTAGAATATTTTTTTAGACTGAATAAAGCACATTTTTAGATTTATTCTTGACTTAATAAAAGACGTATAAAGTCCGACCCAAATACAACAGAGTTAAATATCCAATAGTCCCAGAGAAAAATTAGCCATTGTATTAAGGTAAATCTGTACAGGGTGTCCTAAATTCAAGTCTTATTATTGGATCTGAAAACTTGAAGAGATACGAGGTCGGTTAAATGCAGGGTTCGAATTTGATGCTAATCAAAATCCACTTTAGAAATTTAAAAATTTCGAATACATACTTTTGGGAAAAAACCCATTATTCGCATTTCGTTTTTTTTTTATGATTTTTTTGAATGGATGTAACAAAATAACTTTTACATTTTTATAGCTACTTTTCCTGTTCGACAAGATAGTGTTTCCAAATTATTTTATACATTAGATTTTATACACCGACGTTTGCTTTGAGCTGCCATCATCAACTGTTTTTTTAAATACGGCCCTGGTTTTTTTATTATGATTTTAAGGTTTTTTAAGTTCCCCAAAACCAATAATGGTTTGCCCAAAAAAATTATAATAATGGCAATTTTTTTAAGAAACCATATCTTAAAGGGGTCAAAAAAATTTTTAGCAGGATCTTGGTAAACCATTAAACTGATTTTTCGAATAAAATGCAAAACACTTTGATTTGGGATCTTATAAGCTCTTAAAATTCGGAATAAAAAATCCAGTACCCTTAAAAAATTAAGTTTTTAATTTTCAACAATTAAAAAAACACAACAAAATATCAAGACGCACACGACCGGCTACCTGCTTCTTCAGCAGCCCAGTCGCATTAATCGCAGTCGTTGACAGCGGACCATACGACGGCCGAACAACCCAGGCACATTTAAAAACATGAGAAGGGTCCTTTGCGGCTAACGGTGCGTTACCCCATGCGGCCCGCGTGCAAGGAAACATACCTTTAAATAGAATCTGCACATGAAATTATTGGTTAAGAAATTTGCTTCTAGCCTGTTTGCGATTAATAAAATTTACTTTGTTCTATTCGAGAGTCATTTAAGATAGGATCAATTTCCATTAAATTATTTAATCTTAAAAAAATAAATTTAAACGAGCCATTTTGTCTATTTTTTACCTTAGAATCCTGAAAAAGCATTTTAAAAAGTATTTGAATAAAAAAAAAGATATTTGACATACAATCAACATATTTTATTTGGACACATGTATATTATTTTATTTTCGAAAGAGCCCATTTTTTTGTTACGTTTTAATAAAAATAATATTGTGTTAATTTTGGTAAAAATAATTTAAATTTTAATAATTTAAATAATTTAATTCATATACAAATTTAGGATTTAATTAAATACCTGAAATGCCAAAACACAAAAAGTTAATATTCTGTAAACAAAATAATTCTAAAATTAATAAAAATATTTTATTTTATATTTAATAATGGCAAAAAAATCTAAAATTATAAATTTTTTTAATAACTTATGTTATAATAAAATGCACGTTTAAAGGCCCTGTGCTATGGATTTTTTTAAATAAATTAAATTGCTTTTAAACAAATACAACTTATTTACCCACAAGTGCGGAAAGTGAACTTTTCGCACGCGACGGCGTTACACAAACGACGCGCAGCGAAAATTCGGCCAAACGTCAAGGGTTGAAAAAGGCACTTTCCGTACGTGTTAGGGGGACAATATTTTTCTACAGTGTGTGGAAAAAATCAAAATAAACAACCATTAGATAATTATTTTTTTTTTACCATTACTACTTATTATTATTAACATTAACGTAAAAAACAGTTGGTAGCATTTTGCAAATGTTGCAGAGGCAAGTTGTTGTGGGTAAGTTGCGGAGTTGGAGATTGCCGTTGAGGTGCAATTGAACCGGTCGTCGTTACAGGTAACAGAGTCACATTATTGCTTGCTAGAAGATGGTACAATGGGCCTTGAGTGCGTTTTTCTGTATTCAAAGGTAGATGAATTTTGGGATAATATTTTTGTTTGATAAGTCTTTTCTTGAAACTTGTAGAGCTTTCTAGGTAGCCTTCAACAGATGATGGCTTCCAATCTCCAAGTCTTTTTATTCGTTATCCTTCACCAGAATTAGTAATATGTAGCTAAGGAATGCAAAGCTATGTCCCTGTAAAATTCTGGGTCTAAGAACGTAAATAGGCAGCTACTTCAGAGGGAATCTTGCCAAAAGTATTCCTATGCACTGGATAGTATAAGCCAATTTTTGTAATTAACAAAAAATCTTCTGTGTGTGTTTCGGGCTTCTAAACTGAAATACTTTCTATACAAAAGCTAGATATTTTCCATTTTCAATTTTCTCAGAAATGACAAAACTTCGCAGAATGGTTTTGAGTCTGGAATATTTACAATTAAAATATTCCCCTTATCGTCAATATCATCAATGCTAATTTTCATCAATTCTTCTCGACGACACGCACCAGCTGGTCCGAAAATTGTAGCTACCTTCATCGCTAGAATAGACATCATTTCGAACATCATTAATAAATTTTGCTATTTCATCTTTCGAGAAAATTTTGGCCTTCTTGGGTCTAAATCCCACATTTTGCTTCTTCAAAAATGATGTAACTTTGAAATATTTGCTTAAATCCATGTTCTTTTTGATCTTAATGACACTTTTTAACACGGAATTCCTTGACCATAAGCTATTGGGTTTACATGTTTTAGCAAGTTTTGCGAAATATGCCATAAAACTTTTTCTTTCATACTTTTGATTTTTTTTGCCACACCAGCTTATAACTGCTGTATATTCTTTCTCGTACCTGTGCCTCGACTTGGACGGCAACAAATCTAAATTTGCTATTTCGGCTGCTTTGAGAATGGATTCAGGTTATTCCTCGTCAGAAGACGCCATGGAAAACGTTTTTTATTCAAAATCGACGATACTGATCAGAATGTACTAAAGACACTTTTAATTATCGATAACTTTTAATGACTTTGATCTTTTATAATATGGACACCGGCTCGGTCAAAACTAAAATCTGACAAGCAAGTTTAATATATACCAGGATGTTTGAAACAATGTTTTTAAAACAATATTAATTTTTAAATTGAATATTTCGTTGATTTACACCCGATTTGTCTAAAAGAATACTATGCCAATAATAGAATTATACTAAATCAAACTTCAGAATTAAAAACATTTTAAGTACCTATTTAAGTAGGAAATTTGCAAGGGTTTACTTTTCCGCACTAGTGCGGAAAAGTGCTGCTTTCAACACGCTAGTAAAAAAATTAAGTTTTTTTTTAAATTATCCTTATAAATTTCACAAATTTTTGTAATCTAAGTAAAGGTAACCATGTTCGCTAATCATCCTATATTTTTTAATTAACAATATAATTGGCAAACATATCGACAGACAGAGTAGCACAACAATTAACAAAAAAAAATTGACTATCTAAAATAATTTTTTGATGACATTTTTTACCGATTCTACTACTTTTCTCGTACAGAAAAAATAAAAAAGACATTTAAGACATTATCACCCAATGACTCAAATTTATGTTTTAGTTAAGAAAATTCAAATATTTTTTCAAATTACTTCCTGGGTAATTTGTACTGTACATTTTAATGAAACAAAGAGAGCTACTCCTTTTAATTAAATCTGGAAGTAAGTAAATTTGCATTTCTTTGAGAACATCCAAACCTTAACTTTCTTAATGCCCGAAACAAAACAAGACTTGGTAACCAACTAAGTTTGACCACGATTTATTCAATTTAAATAAAAAGGATATATGAAAAGAAAGCTGTTTTTTAAAGGGGCCTATTACCCTTATTTTGCCACATGGAGGGTTTGATAATGGTAAGTTATTCATCTCCATTTGATCGTTCGGAATATACCGGGTGTTTCTCCGCCGAGCGGGACATAGGGAATCCCATGTAAATTTTGAAGTAGTCAAATATTGGCTCCCCTAATTATTTTAGAAAAAAATGCTATTAGGATTTATTGAAGAGCGCAATAAGTTCCACCCAGAATGAAAATTTGAGCATTTTTTTAACCAACCTGTAAAGAGTAAACTGCTTAAATACTTCTGCAATGTAGTATCTCATTATGCACCCTGTACTCTAGAAATTAATAATAAAAACACCATATCGATTTATTAGTGACAATTTAGATTATTAATTTTATAATGTCATTGCCAAAACTGAAGAATTTTATGCGGGAATTTTAAAAGAATCCTCGCATTTCATTTTGTTTACAGCTAATTCCAACACATGCACTCACAATTACGCAAGACAATAAAACAAATTTGCCTACATTTAGAAATCAATTTATGACGAAAATATCAGGATTTAATCAAATGCTCAAATAATCCTCCATTAACTGCCAGACAATAACCCAAACGATTATAAAACTCATTTCTTACGTTTGCTAGTTGGTACATCGATATTCTGGCACATTCAGCGGAAATAGCATTCCTTAGCTGGTGTAAATTTTCATATTTTTATTGGTATAAAGCTTGGTTTTTAAATGTCCCAATAGAAAAAAATGTTTAAGGAAAAGATCCAAACCTGGCGGCCAAGATATTGCGTGGTTCGGGCCCAGGATGTCGTTATTAAATGTTGTTCAATTTGCGGCTTTTGGTACTGTGTGCTGGGCAGCCATCCTTTTTAATACCAAATCCCCTTGATTTTCCCGGGGCGGTTGTTTAAAACAGGCAAAATTTGTTTCCAAAAAGTCCCAGAAAGTTCCCCGCTTTTCAATTTCGGTCAAGGAAAAATGGCCAAGGGGATATGGTGGCCGAAAATTCCGACCAAAACATTAATTTTTTGTGGATATTGAGTCCTTGTCTCAACAAATCGTTTTTTGGTTTTCTTATAGTCCCGGGAAAAATTTTGAATTTTGGGTTCGTTGTTCAATGAAAAGGCATTCTCGTAAAGCAAATATTTTTTAAAAACCTCTGTCAGTTTTGTCCTTCCATCATCTAAAAAGCAAAATTCCTGTCGTCGTATTTCGTCCCGTCTCTTAATTTTTGGTGTCCTTACTTGAAAGCGTGGTTTTAATATTTTTAAAATTCAAAATATTGTGGTGTGGTCTTGTCCAATGTCCCCCCAGTTGTCTCGGCTAATGTTTCCTTCGGCCTCCTCTACACAAAGTATCCGTCTAAATCCCTCTCGTTTCGTACAATTTGTCTCTGTTTTTCCACGTCGATTTTCTTACATTTGCAATTATTGTTTTACTGTGCCTGTAGTTTAAAATTTTTTTATCGTCCGTTCTTGTCGATTTACTTGGTATTGGCCTATTGGGAAAATAGGCTGCAAACATGTCCGCTACTTTATAACTATTTCCCTGAAAAACCCATTTTATAATAGTGTTTTTTTCTTGACTTGAGAAGTTCTTATTTAAAAATGATGTGACATTGATATGACAACGAGGGGTAGAGGTTAAATAATTTTTCTGGTATTTTATTATAAACTTCTAAAAAATACAGGGCGCGTAAAGTGGAGATTCGTAATTTATTTTGCATTTATCTCTTAGCTGGGCGGAGGAGAAGAGCTAAAAAATTTGTACACGAGTACAACTTTTCGTGCTCTTTTAAAAAACCTAATAATATTTTCTTCTAAAATGATTGGGAGCCAATAATTGGACCACTTCAAAATTTTCAAAATGGATTCCCTATGTCCCGCTCGACGGAACAGTATAGTTGATAAAGATTTTACAGTTACGCAGCAACACAAAAAAAGCAAATTTTCTGTACTTTCCATGCAATATATGTATCCCGAAGTATTATTACCTACCAAATCTGGAGTAAATCGGAAATGTTTTGGATATTTGGTCCATAAAAACACCAATAATAATTTTAAATCTGACAGCGGATATGCCAAATTATCTTTTTTTGGGCAGAAAAAAAACAGACAAGTCAATTCATAGAATAAAATTTTTTTTATTTATGGTTTTTTTTTTTAAAAAATATAAAGGTTGATCCAACAACCAACAAGCGTGAAGTTAATTTTTATGTTATCGGACATTATCGCCCTTGGTAAAAAAAATATTTTTTTTTTAAAAATCTTTTTTTGACTTTGGCAATTTAGTCCCCAAAAAAAACCCTTTTGCCTCGCAATTTTTTTTAAAAACATAGAATTTTGGAAAAATTTATAGTAGGTAAAGGGGAAATCCCGGATCAAAAATTTTTTTTTATGGGGAAAGCATTACCTTGGGGTGGCCAAATCATCCCGGGGGGGGAAGTTTTTAAAAATTTTTTGCCCCGAAATCCATAGAAAAGTTTTTTAAACAAAAAATGCATTTTTTTTTTTTATAAAATAAAACTTTTAGAGTTTTTTTGGGTCCAAAGTGGCCCCGTTTCGTCAAACAAATAAATTTTTAACGTTTTTTTCAAAAACTCGATAAGTATGCATTTTAAAAAAACTGTAAAAAAATATTGGAAATTTTTAAAAAAGGAAATTTTTTTATTGTTGGGGGCCCAAAACAAACCAAAATTTTGGTTTATTAAAGGTTAACTGATATTCCCCCAAACACAAAAAATTTAGGTTTTAAAAAGGAAATAAGGGAAAAAATTGGGGTTTTTCGAGGAAAACTTAAAAAAATTTTTTAAACATTTGCAAAAATCTTAGGGAAAAAAAAACCCCCTAATTACCACCCCCCAAAAAAAATAAGTCGTAGCACTTTTTTTTTTTTTTTCTTTAAAATATATCATTAAAACATTTCAAAATTTTAACCCTTTAAATTGCCTTTTAAATTTTAAAAAAAAGGGGCTGCAAGTGAAAAAAAAAATTTTAGAATTTTAATAAAAAAATTAACCTTTTTTAAAAAAAAAACGGAAAATTTGGGGGAAAAACGTAAAATTTTTAAAGTATGGTTTTTTCCCAAAAAAACATTTTTGATTGGCAATGGGGAAATCCCTACATATTAGGGAAAAAATTTTGGTTTTTTTGGGAAAGTTGGCTGATATAAAAAGTCAGGAAAACCACTGAGGGAAGGGGGGTTTTAAAATTTAATATCCCCTTAAAAAATTTTTTTTAAATTATCAGTATTTTTTTTTTTCTGGTCATATATTTGCATAAAAAATTTGAAAACTTGATGTTTCCAAAAAATTTTTATTAAAATTTTTATTTTTTCCTATCTAGTTTCCCCATTAATGGGGTTTTTATTTGTGTTTATTATTTAGAAATAGTTTTTACTATTTTACCCCCTTTTTTAAACCTTTTTCCTTAAAAAAACCTTCAATTAGAACGCTTAGGTCGTAAAAAAAAATAAAATAATGTCATATTTTTTGAATATCAAACTGACCTGTTATGTTTTGTTATTTTTTGCAGGAAAAACCCCTTTTCAGTTGAATTAAAAAACCGATAAAATATCTCAAAAGGGAGGTTTTGGTACCCCTTTTTTTGGAAAAATTTTCCAATTTTTTTTAAAGATGCCTATAAAAAAGTCGTTTTTTTTCATCTGATAAACTTCATTACCTGTTTCCCTTTTTAAAATTATAAAAAATAAACAAACAGTTATGATCATTTATTTTTTAAAAAGTATTATTAACAAATAAAAGATTTTTTATATCTTATAAAAAATTTTAATAAAAAACTTGGAAGGGGGTCGTTTTAAAAGGGTTTAAGTGGCGGTGTCCCCCGGGGGGTTTTTAGGGAAAAAAAAACCAATTTAATGACAAAAAAAAAAGGGGAGAAATGGGGGCGCGGCAGATACTAGTCTGGACACCTTTAAGATAAGAGAGAAAAAAGGGTAGGTTTTTTTTTAAACCCCCGGGACTGTAAATGGAAGCTTTTTGGGAAAAACTACTATGGCTTTGATGTAATGTGTTTAAATGAAATAGTTATTTAATATTTTGTTTTTAAAAGCAAAGGAATTTAAAATAAAGAAAAAGCTAAAAGAAAAAGATGTTTTTTTTGAAAATTTTTTTTTATTCCAAAATTTTATTAATATAAAAAAAGGGGGCCCCCGTAAAAGGGGGAATGTCTTATTTTTTTAAAAATTTTGAAATTCACATTGATATGGATAAAAATTGCAGCACTTGATGACCACCCTCTTGAATAAAGGAGAAAAAAAGACATAAGATTTGGCAGGTTTGGGGGGCCTTTAAACCCCAGACACCAAAAAATTTTTATTTTCTGCCGATTTTGCAAAAGGAATATTTGGGTTTTTTAACCCTTTTTTAACCATTTTTTTTTTTTCCTTTTACTATATGGCCTTTTTAACAACCCCCCTTGGAGCTGGATTAAAAAAAAAATTTTAAAAAAAGGCCTTTTCAAATTGGGAAAATAGATCACCCCCAACCCATTCCCCAAAATTTTTTATTTTTTCATCTGGCCATGGTAATCTCCTGTTTTTGTTTTTAAATTTAAAACTTTACTGGCACCATCAACAAACCTTTTTTTTTGAACCAGCATGTAGAATAATGTATCTTTTAAGGGAAAAAAAAAAGTATTTCATTAGTTTTTTTAAATTAAAAAAAACTTTACTTTTTTTAAAATACAAGGTTTTTTTGTGTTTAATGTTGTCTAAGGCCACCCGGGGTTTAATTTGTCCCCTGTATGAAAGGGCCCCCAAATGAGGTATTTTTCCGGGGTTTTGTCATATGTGTATTTTTCTCAGGATACCCCTTTGTTTTAAAAATCTAAGTGGGGACTTTTAGGGTCTAGAGTGAAGTCAGATGTTTTAAAATTCTGATAAGATTTTTTTGTCTCGAAACTCTAGAAAAAGAAGGTGCGGAAAAAAATTTTGGGAATGGACAATAAAGGGGGGCAACTGAGTAGACTTTTTTAAATTTTTTTTAATTGGGATTTTTAAAAAAAAAAGGGGAAATTAAAACAACTAATGCTTCCCCGGGCAAAGCTGCAATAATATTCCTAAAAAAAAAACAAGGGGTTTCAACTTTTTGGTGTGCAAATGAAGCTTTTTTTTAAAAATGTGATAATTTATAAGGCAAAACAAAATTTTATTAGAGGATTGTAAAATGCTTTACCTTTTGATTAAAAAAAAAAAGGCCCCCCTTAATTTTTTTCCTTAAAAATTTTTTTTTGAAAATTTTTTTTTATATAATTGGGCCTTTTAATGTTTACCTTTTTTCTGAAATATACATCGTCATCCTGCCAAAAAATGCGGAAAGAGGGGGTTCGAGAAGATCTTGGGGGTTTATCAAGAAACACCCAAAGATTTTTTTTTTTTCCCAAAAATTTATTTTCCATAAAACCTTTAAAAATTTCCCCCTTTCTGCGGAATTTTTGGTTTTTTCATTGCTTAAGTTACTTATTAAAAAAAATATTTTGCTTCTTTTTTGTCAGCAACTTTTCCCCTATATATGGGGCCTTTTAAAAACATTCATAAATATATTTAAATCTTAAAATATTTGGCACATCTGGGGGGAAAAAAAAGATTTGATACTCTTTTTTAAAGGGTTTTTTACCTTTTTTAAGATCACTATTCTGATAGCATCATTTTTCAAAAAATATTTTTTGGGGGTTTATTTTCTTACCTCCGACCATCACAGCTCTGAAGGGGGTTTTTGGGGAATTTTTCCCCAAAGGGAAAAATAAAGTAATATTGTGATTTTTAAAAAAATATCTATTCTAGGGGTTTTTTTTAAACCAAAAAAAAAAAAAATTTGTCCAAAAAAAAAAAAAATTTTAAATATAAAAATGTAAAAGTCCACACAAAAAAAAAAAAAAACCCCCTTTTTCAGAGTAATTCTAATCTCACAAAATTCTTTAAAACAAAAACAAAACACCCAAACAAAAAAAAAAATTTAAAAAAAATTAAAGGGTTAACCCAACTGGGTGATTTAAATGTGATTTTGACGTTGAGTCTAGTAATTTTTTTTTTTGAAATTTCCCCCAAACAAAAATGTTAGCTTGGAAAAACCCTTTTCAAATTGTAGTTTTTTTTAAATTCAAATATTTTTTTTTTCATGACGAAAATTAAGGAGTTTAAAAAGTTTAAAAAAATTGTATAGACGGGGCCCCCACCTTGTTTAAGCTTTTTTTAATAAACCCTTTTTTAAAACCCCTTCCCTTTTTTTAAATAATTTTAAAAATAGGCCCTTTTGGCCCTTTAAAAAAAAACCAAAAAAAGGGTTTTTTTAAAAATTTTTTTTCAAAAAAATGGAGAAGTTATGTTTTAAAAAAAATTTTTTGGGGGATTTTTAAAATTTGATGCTTTTTTTTAAAAAAAGCGGTGTTGTACTTTTTGGGGGGTTTTTTTAGGATTAAAAAATTAAAAAACCAATTAGTAAACTTTTAAAACAGTCACTTTTTTTTAATTTTCTCTGTGATAATATCTTTTTTTTGGGAAAAATTTTTTTATTAAATTGTAACAAGGGTTGTTTTTTAAGATTTGAAATATATTAAATAATTTTTAAAAAAAAATTAAAAAATTTTTTTTTAATTTATATAACCCCCAATTTTATGTGATTTTAAATTTTTTAAAAAAAAACTTTAAAGGGTTTTTTCAAAAAGGGGGTTTTTAACCCCCAAAAAAAAAACAATTTTTCTAATGGAGTTTTTTTAAGAGAAGGAAAGTTAAGCTTTTCTTAAATTTTTTTGAAAAAACCCGGGTAATAAATATACATTTTTAGGTTTTAAAATTTTTTTAATCAAAAATAAAAGTTGTTTTTTAAAGGGGGGTGAAAAATATCAAATAATGTTTAAAAAAAACAATACTATTTTTTTAACTAATTTGATTTAAAAATTTAAATTTAAAAACCAAGCTTTTTATATTTTTTTTGGGGTTTTGGGGGAATAAACGATAGTTTTTTTTTTTTAAAAAAAGGAGCGCCCATCGGCATATCATAGTTTTTTTGGGTGGTTGCAATCCCAAATTTTCATGTTTTAGGCTTTTTTTAAAGAATTGTAAAAATTTTGCAGTGTTTTAAACTTCTTTCCCCGGATTTTTTTAAAATGAAATTTTTTTTTTTACTCAAAAACAACGTGTACAAATTCAAAATTTAAAAAATTATTGTTTGGTTAAAAAGACGTTTCGAAATTTTTTCATTGTTCTTAAAAAAAAACCCCCCCCCATAAGTCTGGACGTTTTAAAAAAACCCCATTGGTGGAAGGTCGAAAAAAAATACTCGTCCACCCTATCAGATAAAAATTTTTTTTGGTGGCAAAAAAATGTGCCAAAACGAAGTCCCCCAATCCTTCGTCGAGAAAAACATTTGAATTTTTAAACCCATGGCACTATGAAACAATTTTTTTAAGGGTCCGGAAAATTTTTTTTTTTACAAAATCCAAATAACTCAGCAATTTAAACCGTTTGGGCTTTTTTACAACGTTGCAGATTCGCCCCAATCGCTTTTTTTTCGCTCGAAATTTGAAAAATATCTTTTTAGAAACTCTAATGAAATTGGCCCCCGTGATCTTGCCTTTTTTGGGTTACTTTCTTTGGGGGTTTTCTAAAGAACAAATTGTTTTTAAAACCCCAAAGGGTGTGTGGTTTTTGGGCCCGGAGGTTTAAGAAACAGCCGTACAAGGGGATAAGGGAAAAAACCCAAAAACCCGGGGAGATATATGGAGGGGCCAGTGTCAAGACTCTTTTGGGTCTAGGGGTTTTTTTAAAAGGGGGCCGGACAAGGTAAACCCCCGAATGATAGGTTGTAGTGGTGGGGTCCCTTTTTGCCATCCCTAAAAATATCTAATTTTCTTTTTTAATAACCCCCAAACAATTTAACAAATAAAAAAGAACATTTAAGCTACCATAAATTTTCCCTTGATCCAAAAATTTTTTGCAAAAAATACCCCAAAATTTTTTCCTTTTTTGGTAACTTCCTGTCAACGAAGCCTTTTAAAGGGCATATCAATGAAAAATTTTTTTTAATTTTGCTTATATTAAATCTTCTAAAAATTTTTACCAAAAATTAATTTTTTGGTGTTTTTCATAAAATTATTATTTCATCAATGGTACACATCCACGCTAACCGTTGGATCACCCTTTACATTTAAAAAATAAAAACCAAATTTTTCTATTTTTTCTGGTGTTTTTTGGTTAATCTTTGGTATTTAAGATCTATTTTTGGTCGGGGGAAATTTGTTCTTTTTGGTTTTTTTATTTAAGGGAAATTTTTTAAATATAAAATATATTTTAAAACTTTTTTTTTTTTTTAAAAAAAAATTTTTAAAAAAAATTTTTTTTAAAAAATTACCCCCCAAATATTAAGAAAACAAACCCCTTTCTTTATTAAGACAAATGATAGCCCCAAAAAAAACCACCCCCAAAGAACATTGTTTACCTTGAGATTCCTTTAATAATTTATATTTCAAGTTTATTTAAAATTCCAAACAGAATACTATTGGGAAAATATTACAAAACCAAAAAACAAAATTAAAAGGGGTTTTTTCCTTTTGAAAACGAAATTGTTTTTAAATTTTTTTTCCTTTTTTATCCTAAGTTTTTTAAAAAATTTTTTTTTGGTTTTTCCGAAACCTTTAATGCGTTAAATACGTTTTTACAGACCGGGTTCATCGTATGGTCAAAATTTTTAATTTTTTTTTCAATTTTAACAACCCCTTTATTTAATAACAGCCCAAAATTTTTAAAATTTCCCAAATTTTTAATTAAACGAAAAAAAAATTTTAAAATTTTTTAGGGGCGGGGGCCCCTTCAAAAATTTTAAAAAATTTTGGATTTTTTTGGGGGAAAAACCAATTTCAAGTTTTTTTTGGGTAGCGAGTTTTTTTCCAAAACTTCTTTATTTTTTTAATTTTTTTTAAAATTTTAATATTTAAAGTATAAAAAAAATTAAAAACCCCCCAACTATCCCAAATTTAAAAAAGGGAAAACCTCCGGTTTTTTCCAAAAAAGGTTTTTTTTAAATTCTTTTAACCCCAATTATATTTAAAAATTTGATTGGGGAAAAAACCCCTTTGGGGAAACTAGCAAAGAAAAATATTACACAAAGCTCGAAGATCCCAAAATTTAAAAATTTGGACCTTTGATTATTGAAAACAGAAACCCCTATTTTTACTTTTTTTTTTCTTTTTTTTTAAAAATATTTTTAAATTTTTTTTTAACTTTATAAAACTGTAATAAACGTAAGAAAACAAAAAAAAAAAAAAACAAAAAAAAAAGATTTTTTTTTTATTTTAATCCTTTGTCGCTTTTTTTTTGGGGGAAAAAAGGCCCAAAAAAAAAATTTTGTAATTATATTTCCTACACAAAAAACTGTTTGGAAATTTAAAAAATTTTTCCTTGTAGAAAAAAACAATAAACAAAACAAAATTAACTTTTTGGGTCTTTTTTTTGGATAAAATACTATCTTGCTTATAAAAAAAAGGTCTTTTTTGGGTAACCCAAAAACCCAAAAATGTGAAAAAAATTTTTTCCCCAATTGAAAGAAAATTTCCCCAATTAGATTTTGATTTTGAATACATACAAAATTTTTTAAAAAAAGGGGGAGGTTTATTTTCAGAAATTTTCTAATATTAAACCCCTTTAAAAAAAAAATTTTTGAAAAAGGGGCCAAGAAAAATTTGCTGAAAATTTTTTTAAACCCCGTGGGAAAAGGGGGGAAGGGGGAACGTCAAAACTTTTAAAATTTTCCCCCAAAAAAAAATTTTCAAAAAGGGGGTAAAAATGGTACTATTTTAATTTTTAATTTTCCAAAAAAGAAAACTTCGGGGGTTTTTGTAAATTTAAAAAAGTTTTGGGGGAAAGGGAAAAAATTCCCCCCAAAAAAGGGGCCCAAAACCGGTTTTGCTTTAACCTTTTTTGTAAACCCCGGGGCCGTTTAAAAAGTTTTAAAGATTATTTTCAAAAAATTTTACACTTTCCCCAAATAAAAGGAAAAAACCTTTTTTTTAAAAAATTTTTTGGGAAATTTTTAAATACGATATATCCCTTTTTAAATATTTAAAAAAAAAAAAAAATGCGAAAACCGCAATTTTTCCCCTTTTTCAAACCGAAAAAAAAAAATAAAAGACAGGGGAAACCCCCAAAGGTTTTTTTTTAGGGAAATTTTTTTGGAAAAATTTTTTATAAATTTTTTACAAATTGGAAATGGGGGTTTTTATTTTTTAAAATTTAATTTTTAGACAACAGGGGGTAATTACCAAAAAACCGTAAAACCCATTAAGCCACAAGAATTTAAAAAAAAGGGATGCTGAAATGTAAAAAACCCGAAATTTTTATTTCAAAAGTTTTTTTTAATTTTGTGCTTTTAGCGGTTTTTAAAAAATTTCCCGGGGGGAATGTTTTTCCCCCCCTTCACCGCAGACCCGTAAAAATGGGGAAAAATTTCTAACAAACTTATGTGGAGTTTAATCCTTAACAACAAAACTTTTTTCACAATGGGGCAACACTAAAAATAATATTTTTTTAAAAAAAAATTGTTTTTTTTAAAACCCCCCCCTTTTTATCAAACTAAATTATTAAAAAGGCCATCGTGGATTTTTACATTATAAAAGGTTTAAAATTTAATGTTGGAAAAATCGTTAAATGGTTAAAATAATTTTAAAAACATGCGGGGTGTCGTTAAACCTTTTTAAAATTTATAAAATTTAATTTTACCCCCAAAAAATCGGCCCAAAAAAAATTTAAAGTGTTAAAGCATTTTTTGTCAATTTTTTTTTTGGTTAAATATTTTGGTTTGGGAAAATTTTTCGGTTTTTTCCGGGGATTTTTTTTTTTTTAAATAATTTTAAAAAAAGGTATAATAAGTAAAAATTTTAAATTTTTTAAAAACCTAGGAAAAAGGGAATTTTTCCCCGACCCCTTCCCCCGTTTTTAAAATGGTGTTTTACACCTGGCTTTTTTCTTGAGGGCCAAATTCACTAAATTGGGGTTAAAAAAAACCGGGTTTTAACATATTCTAAAAATTTTTAAACCCTTTTTTTAGAACTGACAAAATTACATGAAAATTCCCCGGGTTTTTAAAACTTAAAGGGTTAAAAATTTAATTATTTTAATTTTTTTTATATTTTTTTGAAAAGAAAATTTTTTTTTTCCCCCCCCTAAAATCACGGGGTTGAAAAAAAAAGTCCAGCAATTTCTCTTGGTCCTTTTTTTAAAAAAATTTTTCCAAAGTTACTTTTTTGTGGGCCCCGAGATAAACAAAAACCCTCTTAGTAAACCCTTTTGTTAAAAATTTTTTTTTTTTCCCTAATTCAAATTAATATATTTTTAAATTACTTTTTTATATTGTTACAAAAAAAAAATATAATTTTAATTTTTAATTATAAAAACATACAAATATTGGGGGAAAAAAGGCCTTTATTTTTTTTATGTAGAACCGTTTCCCTTAACAGATTTTCGTTGGAACCCCAAGGGGGAATTTTTTAAAAGGGGTG
The DNA here is from genome assembly GCA_019359885.1 of Listronotus oregonensis. Classification (NCBI taxonomy): domain Eukaryota; kingdom Metazoa; phylum Arthropoda; class Insecta; order Coleoptera; family Curculionidae; genus Listronotus; species Listronotus oregonensis. The sequence goes on along the minus strand of JAHBCN010005523.1, from coordinate 16,726 downwards.
GGGCCCCAAAAAGCTAGGCCCCCTTTTAAAAAAAGTCCAGCCCAGTATAAAAAAAACTGTCAGAGTTCCCCCCCCGATTCTCCCAAATAAAAATTCCACGAAATAAAAAAGTGTTGTTTTTTCCCTTTTTATAAACCCGTATTTAAAACCCAAAAATTATAATTTTATGAGGGGGCCGGGTACCGTTTTTTGGATTGATCAAAAAACCCTTTTATTTTTTTTGATTTGTGTTTATTAAATTGTGACTATAAATTTTTTGTTTATTGTTTTTTACTTAAATATCGTAACAAAATGACTAGAGGTTGTATGGTTTTTTTTTTCAAATCCAAGGGTAACATCCCCCTTTTTAATTTAAAAGGAAGTATTTTTATTTTTAAAATTTAAAATTTCTTTTATAAGACGTAAAGTTAGGTAACCGAATAGATAATAATTTTCATTTATGAATAATAGAAAAAAAAAATTTCATGGGAAAAAAAAATTGAGAAAAAAAAGAAAATCTTAACTATCTTTTATATGATTTCCAAAATGTTTGTTATTTCGGGGGATTTTTTTAAAAAAGAAAGAAATTTTTTAATTTAGGTACTTTTTTTCATTTAATAATTTAGTACCCATTTTAAAAGGGGGATCAAAATTATTGATTACGGGGGGGGGACCAAAAAAATTTTAATTACGGGCCCCCTCTAATTGAAGGGAAAAAGAAAAATTTTGGGGTTTTTTGGTTTGGGGTTGATTACAAATCAAAAAAAAAACCCAATTTTTTCCGTTTTCGATATATTAAAAAATCAAAATTTTAAACCAACCCTTTTATTTACACTATTCCCCCTTCTTTTTAAAAAATTCTTGATTTTTTTAAATTGGGGCAATTAATTTTTTAAATTAAAAAAATTTTTTTTTTTTTTATTTTACACCATTTTTACATTTTTTTTTTTTAAAAAAATATGGCTTTTCCTTTTTAAAAAAAAAAAGTGTAAAAAAAAAAAAAACGATTTTAAAAGGTTTATAAATATCGTGTCCAAAATTTTTAAAAATCAAAATTTGGGGTTAAAAAAGAGAAATATAGTGAAAATGGGGAAAAAGTTTAATTTTCAAACCTTTGCCCCAAAGGAAACGAAACTTTCCCCAAAAAGATTTTTTTCAGATTTGAAACCCCAGCCCCCAAAAAAAACCCTGTATACCAAATTTGAAAAAAATCGGAAGGAGGCAACTTTCGAGACAATACCTTTTTTTTTACAAATAAATTAGTTTTTTTTTTTTCTTGATCTTGCTTTTTTCCTTTTTTTAAACTCGACATTCTGTACATACAAATATTTTTTAATTATTACAATGGATACTCAGGTTTTAAGGGGGTTCTAAACTTTTTAACCCTTGGGGTTTTTTGTTTTGAATTTTTGTTTTTGAAAAAATATATGCCCAAAAAAAAAGTTATAAAAATTTTCACTTTTTGTACCCAGAATTTTTTGGGTTAGATTAAAAACCCTTTAAATATCTTGCCCTTTTTTATCACAAAATTGGGGTTTTTTCCAAAAAATATCATACAATGTTTGAAATTTATTTTTAAAAAAAAATGGTTTTTTTTTTTTTACTAAAAATTTTTGGGAAAAAAAAAAACTTCCCCAAAAAAATCAAAAATTTAAAATAAAGCAGTAAAGTGGCCCAAACTTTCTTTCCATATTTCCCAGACGATATAAAAAAAATAATCACAATAATTTTAAATATTCTATAGTAGTATCCTTTAATAACCAACAAAAATTTTTGCAAAAAAAAAAAAAAAACTGAATGTTGGAATTTGACATTTTTGATGTCAATTTTATAGATAGTAACAAAATTATGGGGAAACCGGTCCCACCTACTATTCATTCGCAAATTTGCGGGGGGCCCCCCCCCCTATTCCCGCTGCCCTGCACGGGGCCGGGGGAATTTTGTTCTACAGTATTGGGGGTTTTTAACCTTTTAAATTCCTTGGTTTGGGAAGGAGGTCATAGGTTATCAAAAAAACCAAAAAATTTGGGGTATAAAATTTTGACCTTGTCAGTAAAAAAAAAAAAAAATTTCCCAATTTTTTGAACCGTATTGAAAAAAAAAATGTTAATATGTAAATTTTGATGGTATAAATAAAGAAAAAAAAAAGTTAGTTTTTAGTTAAAAAAATTGGGGGGACCTCGGTTTTTGGGCGGGGCTCGGAACTTTTGTCTTATATTTAATTTTCCCAAACAATTTTATTAATTTATAGAAAAAAATTTTTATAGTCATTTTTGCACATGTCAAGGTGTTTTTTTGGGGAATTTTTTGGGTTGCAAAAACCCAAAAAAGGATAATAAAAATTTCCTAACACGTAATTTTTTGAGTTATTTTTTTTGGGAAAAAAGGTAATTAAAATCAATTTATACAAATTTTTCACCATTTTAAAAAAAATTTTGTCCATATTAAAAAAAAATTGGGGGGTTAAGTTTTAAAAAAACCCAAAAAAAACCCAAAAAAACTTTACTTTTAAAAAACCTGTAGTTTTGAGTCCAGTACCCCAAAACCCCATTTAAAAAAATACAAATTTGCATCGCCCAACCTATTTTCCCCAAGAACCTTTTTCTTCTCATTTAAATTAAATGGCTACGCTACTGATTTTGAAAGGTTGTAACTGCGCGTTGGTGGGGGGGACGTTTGCATTTGTTTAACCTTTTTGGTCGGCCGTCGGGAAAACCCAGTTAAAAATTAGGGAAAAGGGAAAAAAGGCATGTGTTTTTCGGTTTGATTTTTTAAGTAAACTGATGAAATGTCAAGGACAAAAACGCGGCTGTGTTAAATTTGGGACGGTTTTTTATTTTTTGGGTTTTTTCCAAAAAAAAAAGACCAATTAATAAAACCCCAAAAAAAAGCAACAAATTTTTGGGGATGTATTGTTGGCGATCAAGATCGGGAGGGGCCCCTCACGTCTGTTGTCAAACTTGTCCGGGGAAAACCCAAGTAACTGGAAATGGTAAACGATTTTAAAATCCCTTTGGGGTTCCCCAATATTTGGCGAAACCCCAACAAAAAAATTTTAAGGGGCCTTTTTTTTTGCGGGGAAAAAGGGCCCCCGGTTTTTCAAAAAAACAAGCAAATTTTGAATCCCCAGACATTGCTTCAGCAACAAGACCTGTCTTTACGGAAAAAGGTTTTCCCAGTTCCAGCTCCTCCAAAAAAATTGGGGGAAGGAGATTTGGAAATTTATGATGAAAGAAAAAAAAATGAACAATAAAAAAAAACCCTTGACGCACCTTTTTCCCCCGAAAGTAACGAAAAAGACTTTTTTAATCAACAAACTGAATTAAATGACCTAGAAAGGGGTCTTCACTTGCCCAAAATCATGCTGAGCTATTGGGTTCAAGATTACAACAAGGGAAATTTTTACGGGGGGGAAAAACCAAAAATTCAATTTTTGGGGGAAACCAGGAGCTATCCTCTTTTTTTACCATGCAAGATAAAATATGGTTTGTGTTAACCCCAAAGGTGTTATGGAAAAGGGGTTTTCACATAATTCAGACGAAGGGGCCTTTTTTATAGACTCTTCAAAAGTAAGTTTAAAAGCATTTTTTTCTTCAAAAAGGCAAAAAAAGGCCCCTCTATTCCTCTTGCGCATGCAGTTGAAAAAGGAACCGGAAAGTATTTCTCCCCATTTTTAAATGCAAACTATGAGGCTTATAAGTGGAAAATTTCCCCCCGGGCCTAAAAGTCAAAATTTTTAAAGGGCTTCAGGGTGGTTTTACTAAGTTTTTTTTGTTTTCTGTGTCTTTGGGACAGTAGAGCAACCCAAGCCATAGAATATACCCCTTTTTTACCCAAAAAAATTTTTTAAACACCTTTAAAATTTTCAAGCTTTGGGGTTTAAAAAAAATTTGTAAAAGCTTTTGATAAAGATGGAAATGCATTTAAATCCCTTTTTAAAAAAATTTTTCCCCAAACAAAACGATGCTAAAGAAAGAAGGGATATTTGTTGGACCTCAAATTAAAAAAAAACTAAAAAGGTGGGGAAAAATTTATAAAAAATTAACAATTTGAAAATTGGCTGCTTTTAAACCCCTTTAAAAAATTGTTTCTGTGTTTTTTGGAAACAGAAAAGTAGAAACCTACGAAAAATTTAAAAAATTCTTGAGGGGAATATCGCAAAATGGGCGGTCGCATGTCTCTCAAAATTTTTTTTAAAATTGCATTTAAATTTCTTTCCCCAAAAAAATTTGGGGGGAGTGAGCGACGAGCAAAAAAGGGTTTACCCCGGAACCAAAATAACAATGGAGCAAAGATATCAAAAGGAGATGGGTTCCGCAATGGTGTGAGATGGTCTCTTTTTTAGGGAAAGCGATCAGGGGGACAAGCGAAAGTCAACATTTGTGAAAAAAATTCCAAAAAAATTTTGGGATAAATGTATTTTAAAAACCACTGTTGTAAATTAAAAAACCGTTATTCTTTTTAATGACTTTTTTTAAAATTTAAAAATCAATTACATGGGGAATTTAAAAAAAAAAGGTTAAAAAATGGATTCCCTAACTCAAAAAAATGCGTGATGGACATTTTTTTTAAATTAGATTCGTAATCAGGATACCTAAAAAAACGCCATAGACCTCCCCGCACATCAGTCGCATTTTTTTTCCCTTAAATTTGTTGGGTGTAATTATTTGAAGGTGGTATCTTTTTTTTTCAAAATCAATTAATTAATTTTTTTTTTGTTTTCAGAAAAAAAAAAAAGTCGCTTTTTCAATAATTTTTTTTAAGAAAAAAAAAAAAAAATCAAAAATACTGATATAACTGTTTTTTTTAAAAATTTCTTTTTTATTTAAATAAAAAAGTCACTGAAATTGTTAATTTTTTTTATGATTTTCTTGACAAAAACTTGAAAAAAAATTTTTTTTTTATTTTTTTAAAAAAAAAAAACCCAAAAAAATTTTTTTTTTTTTTTTTTTTAAAAAAATAAGTAAATGAAAAAAAAAAATTAAAAAAAAAACATGTCAATATCTCTATTTTTGGGGTTTTCTATCCAAAAAAAAAGGTCCACCCTATTTTAATAACATTTTTTCTTTTCAACATTGTTTTTTTTTACGACCTTTTCCCCCCAACCTTTTAAAAATTTTTCTCTTAATTTTTTTTTTTCAAAAAAAAAGTAAATTTTTTAAAAACTTTTTTAATAAAATGTATTCATAAAGGTTTAGCAATTTTTAGTGTTTTTTTTTTTTGTTAAAAAAAAAAATTTTAAAAAAAATTTTTTAAAAAATAACAAGTTTTGAATTTTAAAAATTTTTTTTAATTTTTTTTTAAACCCCAAAATTTAGATTTTTCTTTTTTTTATGAATTTAAAAAGGTTACAATATTTTGAAAAAAATTGTGTTGATTTTAAATTTCCAAAAAATTAGACTTCAAATTTTTAAATTTTAAATTAATTTACTTGAAAAAAAATAACTAAGCGCCAGATTTTGGCCGGTTAAAAACATTTTTTTGGGCAGGGGGAGTGGGGGCCCCCCCGGGGAAGGCCGTAGGGCTTACAGGCCCCCCCAATCCCCCTAGGCTTCCCCCAACCCCCCTGCTCCCCTTTTGGGGCCGAGAAAAATCCCCCCTGTGTTTCCCGGGGTTTGGTATCGGGGTTTTTGGGGTTTTTTTTTTTGTTTTTTTTCCCCGAAATCTAATTTGGGGAAATTGGGTTAAAAATGACTGAAAAACTGGGGCCCTTCCCCATGACTGGGGGGCAATCCAGAAACCGGTTTTTTAATGGCCCGGGAGCCGGGGTGGGGGGGGATGGGGCCCCTTCCTGGGTAGGGACCCCCCTAAAAAGGGGCCCCTTTGCGACTTTTAATTTGTTTTTAAAAATTTAAAGCCCCTTTTTTAAATGTTTTTTTTCCCGCTAAAATTTGGCCTTTAAAGGGGTTTTCTTTTAATTTAAGTTTAGGTTTTTTTCGCCTTTTAAGTAATTTGAAGTTGACATTTGACAAATATTTTGTTTATTGTTTATTTATTTTTCGTTTGTATTTTAAAAAATAATTAATTTAAAAAATAAATTAAAAAAAAACGGATTTTTTAAAAAAAATTGGTTTTTAAAATAGTAATTTTTTTAAATGCGGGGGTTAAAAAAAATGTAAAATGACTTTTTTACTTTATGGAATTTTCAGGTTTATTTTTTTTTTTTTGGATATTTTTTTTTTTAAAAGGGGAACCGCCTGACGGATGGATAATCTTACATTTTTCAAAATTTCATATTACCGCACCAAAAAAGGTGAAAAACACTTAACCTCGAAGATGGGCTTTAGTGTAAACATAAAAAAGTTTGTATTTTTTTTAAAATTTTTTGTATTTATTTCTAAATTAAAAATATTTAAATTAAAAAAATTTTTTTTTTTAAAATTATGTATTTGTGTTAATATTTCATATTGACAATAATTGTTCCTTTTTCCATGGCCGAAAAGGGCCCCCTTTGTTTTTTTTTTTTCCCATATCGTTTTTAAATTTTACAACAAAAATCACAAACTAACTTTTTATTTTGTATTATATTGCCCCAAAATGAAAAAATAAATTTTAAAAAATTTTTAAAAAATTTTGGGTTACTGCTATCATTAAACGACAAAAAGCAAAAAGGGAAAATCTAATACCCCGTTCATTCTGATTATTCGCGTTGTAAAAGGGCCAAAATAAAAAAAAAAAGGGTGCAACGTTGCCGTCTTTCTAAGTACCTTTTAATTTTTCAAAAAAAAACCCAAGGTGAAAAAAACAATTTAAGTTCCCCTTTAAATTTTTTTAAGGTTCTTAATAAAGGTCTATTTTTATACTTTCGGTTTTAACCGGCCCCTTTAAAACCCCGGGGGTCCCGCAGAAATATCTTTCTAACACATAAGCTGAGTCTGAAATTTTGGAATTTTTTTTGAAATAGCTGGTCATTCGGAAAATTTTTTTTTTTATGGGTTAGATAAATTCCTGAACCCCATCCCCAACTGCCTTTCCCCCTTTTAAGAATAAAAATTTTTTTTTTTATTTTATTTATTTACATGTATATTTAGATGCCCGGCCCCTTTAAATTTTTTAAAAATTTTTGACATCTGATTCCTTCTACAATCAGTTTTAGAACCCAGTTTTAAAAACCCAAAGTACACATAAGTAGGAAGGGTTATGTCTGTTTCTAATATTTGTAAATTTTAAATATTGCATGTCATTTTTAACCTTACCCGAAAACCAACTTTTTTGTTGTACATAACTCAAAAACTGGGGAAATTAAAAACTTCAAAAATTTTCCGGAATGTGGCGTGAAATAAAAAAAAAATAAAATGTGTGCCCCAAGTTGCTTTTATAAAAAAGAACATTATCATATTAAGCACCTCTTTTTAGGCTCCTTTGTTTTTAATTTTAAAATTAAAAAAACAGGTTTTAAAAAAAAAAACATGTATTGTTATACAGAATGTCCGGAAAATATGGGAAAAAATTTTAGGGTTTACTCTAACGTTAAAAAAAGATTGATTTAGGACAAATTTTGTTGTTTTAAAAAAGTTTGTTAAGCCGGTAAAAACCGAACAAATTTTTTTTAAAAATTTTTTTTGTAAATATTTTACAAAGTTTAAAAAACCCCCTTTTGAGGTGCGACATAACTAAAAAAAAAAAACAAAATACGAAATAAAACTGGGGGTCAAAAAATTAACTTTAAATTAACGGAAAATATAAATTTTTACATACATTATTAAATTACACTAAGGGCATTTCGTAGGAAAAAATTTATTTTTATCTGTTTTTTCCCCCTTTCTATTGGTCCATATTTTTTATGAAATTGTTTTTTTTAAAAGGCAGCGTTAAAAATTTTGGTTCACTGATTTAGTTATTGCTATTTATTAAATAATTATTTTTTTTAAAACATAAATGTGAGGTGTGAGTGTTTAAAAAATTAAATTTAAAATTAAAAAAATTTTTTTTTTTTTAAAAGGGGGTTAAAGACCATTATAATTTTTTGAAATTTTTGTTTTTATTATAAAATATTGTAAATTATAAAATTTTGTAGTAAAAAAAAAACCCTAACTTTGTTTCGGAAATTTTGGAAAATTTAAATTTTTAAGTTTAAAAAATTAAAAATTTTTTTTTTAAATCTTTTGAATATAATTAAGGATTTATTACATATTTAAGGGTCATCAATTGTAGTAAGGGAACAACAGCTCCCATGGCCCGTTAGGGCTGAAAATCTGCACCAAAATTTAAGGTTGATGCTGAAAAAAAAATGATAACCTAGCGTACGGTTGACCCCACCCCCGAAGAGTTCAGAAGCCAAACGATGTTCCCCTTGTCAAAAACAAACCCCATTTCGCAAAGCCAGCTAAAGCGGGTTAGTTTTTGTACTTTTAAATAACCAATCGTTTTTAGGCCAAGCGTTTTAACGAATAAGAAGAAAAAATGCTCGATGCCCCCGGGGGCCCAAATTTAAGGAGAAATCTCTCCTTTACCCCAACAGATCCATCCCCAATGGCAACCAGCCTTTCACGTTGGTGCCTAGTTAACCCACGTCAAGGAGTCTAAACGAAGAGGAAACTAGACCATATAGTGTCGGACTACCCCCAAGGCTTTTCCCCATGCTATTAACGACAAAGTTGTTCGCCCTATTTTTTGGCTATCGCCATTTAAAAACCCCCCACCCGGTTACAGGCTACCACTGGAGGGGTTAGCATGTGGTGGGGACCCCATGCGCTACCCCCAGTGGGGTGCACCATGGATTTTTGTGGAGAAGGATTGGCGATTCCCTTCCTTAATTTAACCCCCGGACATCGCCTTGAGTTTTCTCATTCAGGTCACCCTTTGGCCCCAAACGCCTTGGGAAAAAGGGGCCCCGAAACGCCTTCCTTCCGACTTTCCAACAATTAGTTGCTGACACGGGGTAACATCATTTCGTTCTTTGAACTCTTCAGACGGGTAGTAAAACCCCGGGGCGCGCATACGTTATAATTATTTATTATTAAAAAAAGTGTTTTAATAACAATGGAAAAAAAATTTAAATTTTTTAAAATTTTTTGCCTTAAATAAGGGGTTTTCATGGTTTATATCTTTTATGCCCCAAGTATTGTTTTTTTAAAAATGATGTTATATTAAATACCAAATGTTTATTTCAGTTTGCGTGACAGTCTTTTGTATCACAACTTTTTGGGTGGCTTGAGAAATAGGTATTAAACTATTTTTTGAAAAAATTCCCCAACCCCTTCAAGTAGTTTAATTTTTTTTTTTAAAAAAAGATATCATTGCTCTTTGGGAACCAATATCTCCGAAAAGGGGACACACGAAATAAGTTTAAAAAAAATTGTATTTTTTTTGTTTTTTTCATATCGGGAACTCCCATTTTCCGGACCCTTTTTCGGGGGGGAAAAGTCGGAATAAAAAATATCTTTTCCGCCTTGGGGGAAAAAAAGCTGAAACACGTCAATTGATTTTAAATTTGGCATTTTTTAATAAAAAAAAATATTTTTTTTTTTTTTATTCAACCCCCCTAATTTTTTTTTTTCAAAACAAAATTTTTTATAAAATTTTAAAAAGTTTTAAAAAATGGGGAACTTACCTTCTTTTTTTTAAACTTAGTTTTCCAAGGGGAAAAGAGAAAAATCCCCTTTAAAAACAAAAAAGGAAAAAAACCCCTTTTAATTCTTCTACCCCGGGTTCGCCGGTTTTAAAAGCCCCCACCCCCCTTGGGGGTCCCCGGGGGTGGTTCCCTCTTGAAAATTAAATGGCTTTTTCCGGATGTTATTGATTCCACTCTAATTCTGTTTTTTTTATCTTTTTAAAAAATTAAAAACCCCATTTTGATAAACCTTGCCCCCAGATTCCCCCAAAAAAAAATCTAATTGGGGGTTAAAGGGGGGCGTGGCACCCATTCAATTGTACCCACGTCGTCCCCAACCGGCCTGCAAATATTTCATCGAGATATTTTTGCGTTAATACCAAAAAAGTGGGGAGCGCCGTTCTTTGGGGCCCAAAATGTTTTCGGGGGATTTTCTGGATCGGGGTTCTTTTGGGAAAAATCAAAAGGGGAAAGCAGGCATAACCCCAAAAGGGGGAAAAAGTCTAAGTAGCGTGCGGGTGAAAGGTTTCCCCCAAAAAATAGGCCCCCAATATTGGGGGGTTCATGATGCCTGCCCATCCTTTTTTGAGGACGGGGCGATGAGCTTCGCATATCCAGTGGGGTTTTCCTTTTACCCAAAACGATAATTGTGCCTGTTAATTTTTTTCCCTTTAAAAAAAAAGTAGCTTCGTCCGAAAAGAGTATTTAAAGGGGGGGCCCATTATTCTCGTCACACCCCCAAAATTTTTTTCTCAAAAAATTAAAAAGCCTGACATAGTGACCCCCCCAAAACCTTTTGGGCAAGATATCCTTTTTTATGGAGGGGTTTTTCTGTTTTCAAAAACTTCCAATCGTATGCCCAAAAGGGGAGGATTTTTTTGGGCCCAAATTTAAACCGTTGACCAATGTGGATCTTCCAGCAGGGATACGGCAATGAAAAAATTTTTTATCTTCGTCTAAAACATGTTTTTTTTTCAATTTGTGTGTTGGAAAATTCTCACAGTAGCCCGGGGAAAGGGTTTTCCCCGGTATTTTGCATTAAAAAAGGACCCACTTCACCCCTTTACTCCGCATTCATCCCCCCCTCCCCAAAATATCAAGACTTCGATACGCTGCCCTCTGACAAAACCCTTTTTTTTTTGGGAAAGTAAAAAAAACTTAAAAAGGGAAAAATTAATAAACTAAACAGGTTTTCCCCTTTTAAGAAATGCCACTATTTTAAAAAAGAATCAAAAACTTTTTTTCTTAGGAAACATTAAATTTTAAAAAATTTAACAACCTTTTTTTTTATTTTGGGAAAAATTTCTTAATTGGGGATTATAACTAATTATATGTGTAATTTTTTTTTCCAAAAAATAAATTCCAAAGAATGTTGGGGGCTTGGAAAATTCATTATCAGTTTTTTACAAAATTACGAACATTTTTTTTTGCTTTCCCGGGGTTTGGCTTTAAAATTTTAAAAAAATAGGTACTGATGATCCTTAGAAAGTGTTGAGCGGGGCATCATCAATGCTGAATGCCACTTTATTTGTTTATTTTCAACGTTAATTCACCCGTAATAACTAAGAAAATTTCAAATTTTTTTTGTTTTTTAAAAGGTTTTTTTTTTTTTCCCCTGGTAACCACATAAGTTAAAAAAAAAAGGGGGGTATGGTCAGTTTCCCTTTTTTTTACGAGCTTTTCAATGGCCCATACACAATTTAGGGTTTTGCTTTTAAAAAAAAAGTTGGGAAGGGTTGCATTAAGGGGTTAAAAAAAAAATTATTTTATTCCAAAAAATGCGTGCAATTTAAAATCAATTGACGTGTTTCGGTTTTTTTCCCTAAGTTACTGGTTAAAATATTTTAAATTTTTTTTCCCCGGTTTTTTGCGCCCCCCGTATTATTTTTTTAAAACTGCCCAGAAAATTTTTTTTTTTCTTCCGAAAAAAATTTTTTTAAGTTTGCAGGTTTTTTTAAATATTCAACTGTTCCCCCTTTTTCTGGAACCCCGGGGGCTGGTAAATCGGTCTTTTTTTGTATCACCCGGTGGAAAAAAGGGGGCCCAAAAAATAATTTATTATCTTTAAAAACCCAAACCCCTTTTTTTTTTATTATACTGAAACCAAATAAGTTTTTTTGGTTGGTTTCCCAAAATTAAACGATTTTTTCATCAATGCAATTTTAAAAGGTTTCCCCAATTGTTTTTTGCTTAATTTTTTTTGTGGAAATATCTGTTTTTTTTTTGTAGGTTTTGATAAGTCGTTTAGTTCGAGTCTTTAACTTAAAATAAGTGAGGGGAAATCAAAAACACGTTATTAAAAAAAAACTTAAAATTGTGAATAAGTACTTTTAATCGTGCTTGTGTCTTTCTATGAAAGGAATATTTGTTCAGTATGTCCCAAATTTAGGATATGACATTATCGATGATCTTTTTAAATCGGAACCCAAGTTTTTTTAACAGCGTTTTGAAAGCGCATATTCAGTAATACATAACTGCTTAATTTCATTTTTTTTTCCGTGACGTTTGCGAGAATTACAATTCAATTCTATTATTTAATATCTTACCAACGGCACGAAAAAAAAATAGACATTTAAGTATAGCTTAATACGCATTTAAAAAAAAACTTATATTGCAAATTAAAAAAAAAATCATCTATAACGTCATACCTATTTCAAATTTAGTACATACTGTATATACAGAGTGTGTAGAAAGTCGTAAATCAGTCAATTATTTTTTAAAACGGGTCCCCCTTAAAAAAAAAAACCCTTTAAAAAAAGGGTTAAAATATTGTTCCGGGGGACCCCCGTATAAAAACACAGATCCTGGTTTTACCTTTTTTTTTGGGTATTTGTTTTAAAAATGTTTCTATGGAACACTTTAACGTAACTTAAACTAACTAAAAAACCGGGGAAAAATATATATATATATATATATATATATATATATATATATATATATATATATAATATATATATATATATATATATATATATATATATATATGTATATATATATATATATATATATATATATATATATTAAAAAATATTTTATATATATATTAAAATATATATATATATATATATATATATATATATATATATATATATATATATATATATATATATATATATATATATATATATATATATATAAATATAAAATTATATATATATATATATATATATATATATATATATATATATATGGGAGTTAAAAAATTTGAAAAATGGGGAATTTTAAACCGGGAGAGATAAAAAGGAATTAAAAAAAGCGAATTGGGGCGTAACAACCCATATCCATTTTAAAAAATTAAAAAATTTCCGAGGATATATCCGAAAACAAAAAAAATTTTTCCGATTTTTTTTTATTTTTTCGACGTTTTTTTGGGGGTATGGAAATAAAAAAGACACTTTAAGGGCCCCTTTTAAAAAAAAAAGGGGTTTTTAAATTTTTTTGAGACGTTTTGATTTAAACCATCGTCAACTTTTTTTTTTTTAAAAGGACCTAGGTTTTTTTTAATTTTCCCGAGTCCCCCTTTTATTCCAATTACAAAAAAAATATTAAATTTTATTTATTAAAAAATATGGAACGCCCCATAAGAAATGATATGGGGTTTCCTTTTTTTTTCATTGTCCCCCTTTGGAAAATATGTTTATTTAACAGAAAAAAAATTTAAATGTTATACATCATTTTTTAAATTTAAAAATTTTAACTTTTTTTAAAAAAACAATAAACAATTAGTGGCCAAAATTTAAAAAAAAGTTAATGGGGGGTTTAACGAAAACACCCGATGTAAAATCTCTCAATTTTTTGTAGGAAAAAAAAATGGCCATGGAAAAACTTTTTTTTTTTCCTATCTCTTTAAATAACGTCAAAAAAAAAAACAAAATCGGGGAAATTTTTTTTGGATATCTCCGGAAGTACTGGAATTTTTTTACTTTATTAATAAACATGTCTGTAACACACTGTATATATATATATATATATATATATATATATATATATATAAAAATATATATATATATATATATATATATATATATATATATATATATATATATATATATATATATATATATATATATAATAAATTTTTATATATATATATATATATATATATATATATATTTTATATATAAAAAAATAAAATATTTATATATATATATATATATATATTTTTTTTTTTTTTTTCAAAATTGGGGATCTTTTTAAGAGCTTTTTTTGTTCCCCTTCAAATTTCCAAAATAACAGTTATGAAACAAATAAAGGTACAATTTAAAATTGCTTTTTTTTTTTTTACCGGTTCCAGTTAAAAAATTAAAAAAAAAACATTTAAAAAGCATCAGATTTGTGTTAAATATACTTACGCAAGTTTTGTCAAACTTTTATTACAATTAAGTTATGAAATTACAACCAGTAAAATTATTTTAAACCCCAAAAAAACAAAAAAAAATTTAAAATGTAAGCCGTTAATTAATTAAATTTTAAAAAAATTCCCCCTTTTTAAAGTTGGACAAGGGGTTTTGGGTTTAAAAAAAATTTTTTATTACCATTTTGTAACATCTATTGCATGATACTATTACTCGAGAAGAAAAACCCCCGCGTGGAAACCCCATCTCTCCCCGCCCCTGACGTCACTCGAAAAAATTTTCCCCCGAAACAGCGAGTTTTAATATGGCGTTCCGATTACGGTTTAGATTTTTCGATGGATTTAGTGTATTTTTTTTTTTTTTGAAGCCAAACCCAAATTTTGTAATTTGGGGAAGGAACTCGACCAATTTTTAACATTTTAATGGGAGTCTTAAAAGTTGACTAAAATTATTTAAAAACCCCAAATGGATTTAGCCAAATCTGTTTTTAAAAATTTTTAATGTTAAATAGAGATAAAAAAAAACCAAAGAAAAAAAAAAAAATAAAAAAATTATAAAATAGATTAAATTTTTTTTTGTAAATTTGTTAATTAAAAAAATACTAATATATTTTTAAAAAAAATAAACAAATTTTAAACATTACAGTGTATTTTTTTAAACCCTTTTTCCCCATAAGAATTAAAAAATAGACTTTTTTATGGTAGGTATAGGTAAAACTCAAAAAAAAATTTAAAAATTGTAAAATTGTATTTTAATCCTCTATTTTTTTTTTTTTCCAACATAAAAATGTACTGAATTTTTCTGAAAGTATTATCAAAAGGAAACTAAATTTTAAAAAAAAAACCATAAATTTTTTTTGGTATAAAGTGTTATTATTTATTATTAATTAACAAGTTTAGACTTTTCATATTGCTATGTTTAAATTAAAATACTTTAAAAAATATAATCGTTTTTGTTGTTTTTTAAACCTTAATCAATGTCAAACGGCTTTATTTATTTATTCTATTTTATTTTAAAGGTTTTTCGCCGGATCCTAAACCCCATAAATTAAGAAATATCTTAAAAAATAACTATTATTTTTAATAATCAAAAATGCCAAAATACAATAAAGTTAAAAGTTTCCTCTTTCCCAAACGAAAGCGTTTTTTCATCGGTACGTCATGCGCAACGTCGTACGAAATTTTAAACGCCAAGGGGTTTTTTTATAATAGTATCACTTAGCCCATTTTTAATAAATCTTCCCGCTTTTTGGTTCCCCAAAAAATAATCTTGGGAATTTGGGCTATTTTATTGCTGGCAAAAATTTTTTTTTATACAATTTACCCAATATATTCCTTAAAAAAAAAAAGGCCCCCCTAATCTTACCAAAATGTGGACCTTTATTCCTGGGGGGGGTTTTAATATCTGTTTTTTATAGTGTGGTTATGAAGAGTAATGATAATCATATCTATCATTCAAAAAAACTATTTTATTAAAAACAAAAATTGATTTTCATTATTTGCAAAACTTTTACCAAAGGTTTTAATAATTTGGGAAAATTATTTTAAAATAAAATTACTGTTTTTTAAAATAATATAACGATTTTTAAAAAAAACATTAATTAAAACCGGGGTTTTTACCCAAGAAAAAAATCCTGAACTAAATAAAGTAATGTCTTTAATTTTTTTTATATAAGGATTTTGGTTTTCAAAACCCATTTCTTTTAACCAAGGAAAACTTTTTAGTACTGAATAAAATTTACCAATTTTTTTAAATTTTTAAAAAAATTCTTCAAGTACAAAATCCGATTTAAAATTAAAAAATACTTATTTTTAAATAAATTGAAAAAGTACTTAAAAACCACCCAAGTATTTTATTTTAAAAAAACCCCAATCCAAAGTAAACCAAAGTACTTTGGGGTAAAACAATGTAAAAGTAAAACAAATACTTGGGGGAAAAAAAATTTTTTGCAGTAACCAAAAAAATTAAAGTAAATTAAAAAACTTGAAGCATTAAAGTACTTGAAGTAATTAAAAAATATTTTTAAATAAAAAAAAAATTTTACCCCTTAGTATTTTTGTAAAAGGAATTTTAAGGGTTTTTTTTTCCAAAAGGGGTTTTCCCAAAACCCCTAAAGCCAAAAAGGCTGACGCTTACGTCATTGGAAAGTAGGCCAGTCGTTAAAAAAATAGTTAGGAAAAAAGTAGGGTTGCTAAGTGTCCCGTTTTAGGTGGGATCTTATGCATCCAAAGTCCAAAAAAAAGTAAAAAAATTTCCCCATGTAAATTTATGGCAACAGGCCTACAATGCCGTCCTCGGGAAAAACCCTTGGCCTTAAACTTTTAGGAAATATTGTTTTTTTTCCCAAAAGGGTTTTTTTCCCTTGGGCCAACGGGTTGGCGTTGGCACCGTTGGCATCCGATACATCTGTCAAAAAAGAGGTGTTTTCATATGGGGGGCCCTTTGGGGTGTTGGCACCAAAACCTATTCTTTTGGGGAAATTTTAATTTCCCCCCTTTAAAACAAAATCAAGTCAAAAAAAAACCTTTTAATTCAATTTTGATGTCCTTTTTTCCTTTTTTTTTTTTGGAAAAAATTTTTTTAAGTTGCCTATTAAAATACAGGGGTTTTTTTTTAAAAAAGGTAATGAACCCCATTCAATATGAAAAAAAATTGGGGGGAAACCCTCCATCAAAATTTTAAAACGTACCAATAGAATATTCTTGAACTGTCACGTTTTTTTCATTTTCCCCGGGGTAATTGAAAACTGTTTCGTATCCTGAATGCGTTCGGTAATAAAATTGTCATGAAAAAAAGGGTGTTAAAAATTTTTTTAAAGAAAAATTGGGTATCAAAATAA
>JAHBCN010005522.1:0-54485 GCA_019359885.1 Listronotus oregonensis | reverse complement strand
TTTTTTTTTTAGAAAAATTGAAATTTGAAAAATATTAGGTTTAGGTATGCATTATTATTAATAAAAAGTTGAAGAATTTTAAAAAAAATTAAAACAAAATTTAAAAATAGGGTTTTCATTTAAAAAAATGTATGTTTTATTCGTCACGCTTTTTTGAGCCACCCTGTATACTTTAAAATAATTTTAAATTGTGCATCCTAAGAATCTTTACATCTTTTTATTTACTATTTTCCACAACTTTTGAAACCAATGAAATAATAACACTCTATCGTTGACTCAACCTGTACAGTGCGAGTCTCCAGCTCCGACCCGTTAGTAAGTATTTTTCGTTGCGATCTTTTATAGAGAAATATAGTATTCACAAATTTAAAATGCCCCCTTAATGATGATTTTTTAAAAACAGATTTAATTTTTTAGGCACTTTAAAGCGCTTATCAAGTTATACAATATGAAAATAAAAATTCCTTTAAAATATTACTTTTTTACCAAGCCGCTCCTGTATACCAAACAAAAACTCATAAGCTACATTACGATTACTATTTCTTAATCGAATCTTTTGACTAATTATTAGATTCGCATCGGGCTTTCTTGGATTAGCTAGGGCCCGGCAGAAATTTTTAAGTGAGCATAAATCTGTAGTTACGACAAGTTTTTTAACCTTTCACCCTCGCTTTGCAGAATGTCCGATTTATTCGTGCAAAATTTGATGGGCGAACCGCCGTGCCATTGATTACTGAGCATTGTTTCGGTGAAACTTTCAAAATTTTCGATTGGTAGCGATAAAGTCAATGACTTATACATTTCAATCTTTTTTATATGCCGGCTGTCAGATAGATAACTTTAAGGACGTTATTTTAAAAATTCTAATTTATTAATTATTGTTGGGATGAAATATTGGAAATATTTATTTTTCTTTAAAACTGTTTGAACCAACCCAGTACAATTTTATTCCGGTGATGGATTTTCGTCGACACCGTTGACTAAACGAACTGATTACTCCCTTAAGACAGATTAAATCAAAGCACCACCTCTAAGGGTCAAATCACAAAGTATAGATTTAAGGGAGTCCGGACAGTATAAGCCTTTTCATAATATTTATATATATATATATATATATATATATATATATATATATATATATATATATATATATATATATATATATATATATATATATATATATATATATATATATATATATATATATTATTGTCGCAGGCGTATTGAATAATCCGGCTTTTTCCCAAAAAGCCCAGGTGTTTTCAAAATGCCGGCTTTTTCCAATTCAATACATTTCGCAACGAGCCTGGCTATTTTCAGGCGTTTTGCAAAATATTAATTCTTGAACAACTTTGTCTTTTTTTGTTAAAAAATGACTAGTCGGGATTTACAAAATGTTGAACCTACGTTTACGCCGGTTTTCTAACCTAAAATTATTCTGTTTTATTGCCCTTTTAAAGTAAAAAGAATATATGAAATCCCGATGACGACAATTTTCAATATCAGTAAAAATAATACCGCTGATAAATTGTTTATTCTAACTTAAATTGGAAAGACAAATTACTCAAAATTACTAAATTTAATGTTTTTCATTCTCAAAAGGAATTTAATTACTGTTTAGTCCGCCCAGCTCTGGTTAGTCATTTTGCAAAACACCTAGTCTTTTGCTAAAAGCCGGTGTTTGTTTAATACGCCTCAACATATATATATATATATATAAAAAAATATAAATATATATATATATATATATATATATATATATATATATATATATATATATATATATATATATATATATATATATATATACAGGGTGTTATTTAATAAGTGTCCGATATTTCAGAGAGTGATTTTCAAGTATTTTAAGGTAAAAAGTTCCAAGAACAAAGGGTCAAGATGTTTCAGCTTTTCAAGATACAGGGTGTCAATTTTATTTTTATTTATGTTTTTTCTGCATAATTTCTAAATAATGCCGATTTCCGAACGAAAATTGGTACCTGGGGTTTTGACATGAAAATTTGAATTTGTTCTTAATTTTAGCCTTACTTGTAGGGGCGCTATCTACTTTATGTTCTCACTTTCAAGGGCTCATGACTTTTGTACAACCTTGTATTTACATTTTTGTTAAAAAAATAATTCCCTATATTTTTTTACGTAAAAAGGTACTCTTATTAAATGACGCTAGGAGCAACCGTTTTCGAAATATTTTAGTTTAAAATAATCGATGCATACGCTTAGTAATAAATATGTTAAGTAAAGACCGCCAAAAATGACGGTTTATCAAGAAACCTAGTCAATGCATTTTTTTTGTGTTGTAAAATGTAAAAATTCAGACATAATACAATTTTGACGTCCTTTGACGTACAGTTGAGTAGTAGGTAATAAATATTAGTGAGTTTTTTTAAATGGTAAATTTTACCAATGCTAAAAGAAATGCGGGACATGCATTTTACATACGGACTTGCTAATGGAAATGCGGAACCCAGACGTTTGTATCAGGAGCGTTATCCGAATCGCATAACAACCCAAAACTTTTTCAAGAATCCAGGTCGGTTAAGAGAAACAGGAACATTTGAAAAGCTAGTCACCTGTCAGGTGCAGTTCGAACGGTAAGAACCCCAGATATCGAAGATGCCCTTAATTGGTAGAAGAACAGCCGGAAACAAGCACCAGGAAAGTAGCGTTTACGTTAAATATTTCTCATTTTCTGGTATGGAAAATTTAGTGGATAATTTATTATACCCCTATCATGTTCAAAGAGTTCAGGCACTGCTACCTCGTGACTTTCCCTTACGTATAAATTTCTGTCGTTGGTTTCTCCAATGCCTTATTCAAAACCCTTTGTTTGAAAACCTTATCCTGTTTACCGACGAAGCAAATTTCTTTAACGCTATAATAATTTTCATAATAATCATATGTGGTCAATAAAACCCATGCAATACAGGAACCCCACATTTTCAAGAACAGTTCTCTGTTAACGTGTGGGCAGGAATCCTGGGAGATAATTTGATAGGTCCATTTTCCTTCCGGGAAGATTAAATGGCGAATATATCGTCGTTTTCTTGAAGAGAAATTTGCCTATTTTACTGGAAAATGTGCCACTTAGACTACGGAATGATATGTGGTTTATGCATGACGGTGCCCTGGCACATTTTAGCATCCAAGCGCGAGGGTTTTTAAATCAAAATTTTAATAATCGTTGGATAGGTAGGGGAGGGCCTCAACCATGGCCTCCTAGGTCGCCAGACCTTAATAGTTTTGATTATTTCTTTTGGGGACATCTAAAAACCTTAGTTTACCAAACACCTATTCAAAATGAAAAAGAACTGAGAAATCAAATAAAAGACACATTGAAAATACTTCAGGAATTTTCCAAAGGGTACGCGAATCAATTAGGGACTGGATGCGTGCCTACAGGCAGGAGATGAGCATTTCCAACATTTATTGTGATTGTGATCTGGTTTTTCACCCCGTTTTTATTTAGTGTTCGTCTGTTTTTTTTTTTTTTAATATTTCATGTTGATTAAAAAAGTTAATTTAAAATTGTTTCATTTTTTTCAAAACACATGCATCGATTATTTAAAACCAAAATATTTCGAAAACGATTGTCCTAGGACATCTAATAGGACTATCTTTTTTTCATAAAAATGACTAAGGAATTCATTTCTTTTACCAAAAATAAAAAATACAGGGTTGTACAAAAAGTCATGAGCCTTTGAAAGTGAGAATATACATGGGCTAGGCCCTCACAAGTAAAGCTAAAATTAAGAAAAAATTCAAATTTCTTATGTCAAAAAACCCCCATAAATTTTCTTGGAAATGGCATTATTTAAAATTTGCAGAAAAAACATAAATAAAAATAAAACTTTGACACCCTGTATCTTGGGAAAAGGGAAAATCTTAGACCACACGTTCATAGGAACTTTTTACCCTTAAAAATACTTGAAAAATCACTCCTGAAATATCGGACACTTATTAAATAAACCCTTTATATATATATATATATATATATATATATATATATATATATATATATATATATATATATATATATATATATATATATATATATATATATATATATATATATATATATATATATATATTTATATATATATATATATATATATATATATATATATATATATATATATATATATATATATATATATATATTATATATATATATATATATATATATATATATATATATATATATATATATATATATATATATATATATATATATATATATATATATATATATTTAATTTAAAGCAGATCCCTAGTTTTTTTTTTGTCACTGGTGGCGCGAATGTTTAGGACGTACCTTTACTATTTCCAGATAGCTAGTGTTACTGAACAAAAAGTTACCCATCAGTAGTTGTTACCAATTTGACTTTAGTTAACAACAATTCGTTACTGAGTCAAGTTTGCCTACAAGTTGTTGACAATCTATCATCGCAACACTTGTAGTCAAATACCGTACAATTTCCCAACAATAATTGACCCTTAACTTTTGTATCTACGTTGTCCTCAGGTTGTAAAAATTTACTGCCAATTTTTCCGACAACTTGACTACAATTTCGAAAAAATTCCCGGCTAATTGACCACCACGATGGCTTTCGGTTATTAATATTCAAGGAAGTTTAAAGGTTTTTGGAACCTGTATGGCCCATTCGATCAAAAAATGTCCAGCCCATTATGGATATAACTGTCAGAGTTGGCCCCGCCGATTCTGCGCAATAACAAAATTCCACGAAATAATTTAATATGTTGTTTTCTTACACACTGATAAATCAGTGTGTCGTTAGGCAAACATTAACTTTATAACCGGAATATATTTGGTGCATTGGCCCGCGCGGGGCTTATGAAACTATATCCGCGCTGTACCATCAACCGTCATCGTCTCATCATTTGTCATTTTCGTTGCCCTTCTTTTACCACAAAATTGGGGGATAAGTACATAAAACTATTATACAATGTTTGAAACTTATTTTAAAAAATCGTGTTTTTTTATTTACAAAAAATTTTGGTTTGTGCCCTTTGCGCCGTATTAGTTGCGATTGTTTTGCTTTGTGTGATTATATTTTGTGGTTGCAGAATTTTTTAATTGATAAAAACCTTCTTATTTTAGTGATTAGTGTTTATTAAATTGTGACTATAATTTTGTGTTTATTTTTGTTACTTATAATATCGAAACAAAATGACTAGAGGTTGTATGGTTTTGTTCTTGCAAATCCAAGGGTAACATACCCGGCATTTTTTCTTTACGTAAATATTTCTTATATTTAAATTGGTGCTTTTTATGAGACGAAAAGTTAGGTAACCAAATAAATAATAATATATCAATTATGAATAATAGAAAATAAATATTTCATAGGAAATAGCAGTGAGAAAAGTAAGGCAATCTTAACAATCTTTTAGATGATTTACAATGTTTTTATTTCTGTGGATTAATAAAAGAAATAAGGTTTACATTTAGGTACTTTTATTTTATTTAATAATTTAGTACATTCTTTAAAAGGATCAAAATTAAATTACTGAGCAGACCAGGCAAATTTTAATATATACAGGTCCCTCTAATTGAAAGAAAGAAAGTACAATTTTATTAGATTAAACTCATTTACACTATCTTGTCCTTCTTTTATCACAAAATTGGTGATAAGTACATGAAACTATCATACAATTTTAAATTTATTTTAAAAAATCGTGTTTTTATTTATTTTCAAAAATTTTTGGTAAAAACAAAATTTCCCAAAAATATTGACCATTTAAATCGAAGGCTGTAAAGTGGCGCCATCTATTCTTTCCATATTATATCAGATGATATAAAATCCAATATTAGACAATAATTTTAAATATTCTATGGTAGTATCGTTTAATAACCAACAATTTTGTGCAAAAATAAAAAAAAAAAAACAGTAAATGCTTGAATTTGGCATTTTAATATGTCAACTTTATAGATAGTAACAAAGAATTATGAAAGTCCGGCTCTGACTACTATTCATTCCCAAACCCTGCGGCCAATCCCCTATTCCCGCTGCCCTGGCCCGGACAATTTTGTTCTACGGTATTGGGCTTCCATACACCTTTCAACTTCCTTGTTAATATTAGTAATTGGTTGTTGTAACGTGATTACATTTGGGTTGTCAAATGCTTTTATTCTTAAATTTTATCAAAAATAGAATATAAAAAAATCACTAATGTCAATTTTTCGATTAAAAATATTTTAAAATATTTAAAAATACGAAAATTAATATTTAAAAATGTAATTATTTATCTTTACGTAGAATATAAAAAATTACTAGAAATTGCTAAACTTATTATTTTATTGAGAAAATATTAAATAAAATTACACGAAATTTTTTTTTTTGGATTTTACTTAAAAGGTTCGTAAATCCGCCGTAAAAGAGAACACCATAAACCAAAACATGCCAATATTTTTTTCGATTTTTTATAATTTAAAGGAGGTGGACATCTAAACAATTACCTTATTATTTCTACTTAGATAAATTTGTTGTATTCTACTGGGTATGATAGAATAAATAAATAAAAATAATTATTAAAAAAAAAATAATAATTATTTAAAAATAAATGTATATTTATTAACCTCAGTTAACGTAGATAGCAACAATGATTTCGGCGTAATGATTTAAACGGTACTGCTTGCGTTCGACTCTATCTATACTTTGTGGGTTGGATCTACACTGACACCAATGTTGCCAAATATAGTCTTTCCCAAAAAATTTCGCACCCCTCTTTTTGATTTATTTCATTGACTCGTATGTTATCGTAATCGCCAAACTGGGGGGTCGAAAAAAAAATTAGTGGAGAGGATGCTACATTGTTTTGGAAGTGTGATTTGTGATTATAGGTTTTTCGTAAACTGTGCTAAAATCAAAAATATGTGTGCAGAAGATTGCAAAAATAATACTTTGTAAATTAACTAAAAAGTTAGGTGAAAAAAAAAACTTTTATTTGTTATTTTTTTTTTTTTTTGAAAGGCATCTTGTTAGTAGTAACTATAAAAAAATCAGCATTATGTGTGCAAAATTGTGAAAAAAATCATTCTTTAAAAAACCACCAAGCAAGTTAAAATAATATATAATGAATATTTAAATTTTTAAATAAAAGAAGCAAGAAACTAATTAGAACTGACCAAAAGTAATATTTTTTTTTATTCACAATTAATTATCCATTTCCTCTTGAATAGAATAAGCTTAATTAAATTACAGCTATTAATTAAGACTAAACATAAAAAGAAAATGTAGCTTTTGCTTATTTAAATTAACAGTGTTACTAATAGGAAAAATTGATTTTTAAATTAGTTTGTTGGTAGCACCAAAAAAAAACACATTTTTGCATAATAGATCGGATGGTAAATTAGGATAATGCCATTCTATGTGTAATATTAATTATCTTTTAGAAAATGTTTGTAGTTATTTGGTATTTGAAATCATAAAAGATGATTTTACTTGTGACCTAATAATTTAAAAATGGGCATTGTTCTACATCGATTTGCCACAAATTTAAATGGCAATATATTTAAAAATTATCGATCTTTGTAACTACATTACTTGGTGAAACTTGCTATTAATAATGCAAAAGTAAGAAAAAAAGTATTTTATTAACTTAATAATTGTACAAGGATATTACATATTTATCTTTTAGATATTGTAGGATATTTAAATATTTTTGCATACTTTAATTGTCCATGTAGGTATCTATTTTGTTCCATTTTTTCAGTGGTTATTCTTCGGTTCATTTAAGGATCCCAATTTGAATCTTACCGCATCTGTATCTTACCACTAACAAGATTCTCAGGTATACGCTTAAATTTGTAACATCCTGTATATTGCAACAGACTGTTTTCTTTTGATCCTTCATATTTTCAATAAGAATAAACATTTAAACAAATGGTTGAAACAAATAAAACATTTTTTACATAAACGATACACTTTTTATGTATTAAACGAAATATATATATTTTAGGTGAAAAACATATTTGGATTCAACTAATAATAACTTAGCATTTGATCTATTTAAAACCGTTAAAGATGGAAAGTCAATCACGCTCGATACTTTCCTAAATCCTTCACTTCTGAAGCCGCTACAAAGAAGGCTCGTTACGATGCGTTTGGAGAAATTCGTTTTATTAGTATATTTATAACCGGCGAGTTTTTGACCTTTTACCCCTCTTTCTGCAGCATTTCAATATGATCGCACAAATTTTAATGGAAAAAGTAGTGTCATTATTCCTGCATTGTTTCGGTGAAACTTTTAAATATGGGTTACGATGCCAATAAAGTCAATGACTTACAGTAAATTGGTCTTTCCTACTAACTTAAATAATAAAATTTGTTTTTAGTACTCCTATATGTATGATAATTAACATTTTAATGTTTTACTTAATTAAAAAGTTTTAATATAAACAAAATGTATTAATTAGTAAAAGTTAAAAATTAATATACCTTTCTTTTTCCATGCATTTTATTGTTTACTAGAAGTAAAAACGACTTTTCTTAAAACTAAGTGAGGGATTCATAGATCACACTGGGTTAATATGCTTTCTAAGTACAAATATTCGAATGATTGGCGGATATACACTTTTTTTTCAATATACCCGAAGGAAATAATCCAGTGAGTTCAGGTCAGGGACCTCTCCGCTTGAATTTCTGAAAATTTTACCATTCAATGTCAATGAAACATTTTCTGTGGAAGGAAATAAATTGGAGTAGACAGCTGCTTTCTGCAAAAATTAGGATGAATATTACACTCATGTACAGTTTTATTCATAAAAAAGCGTACACGAATTAGAAATAGAGGCAAGTTTTGCCACATTTGCGTAAAACCGGCTTGTCTAAATGATTGTTTATTGGAGGTTATCACACGTCATAGATTATCGAAAATGCAAAGCACTGGCGTCGGTGTAATTCATTTTGAAAATGCATAGTAACGTTTGATAAACTTTGACAGGAAAAAAATAAAAATGCCTCGTCAGTTGTCCGAAGTTGAAAAGGCTCAAATTGTATCAAGAATCGAAGAAGGATGGTCAATCCGTGCTGTAGCGCAGTTGTATAATAGAAATAAAAAACCTAATTTGAAAATTAAGCAACGCTGGGAACAAGAAGATTCCCTAAAGAGGAAAATTGGTTCAGGTCGTCCCAAACTTTCCAACCCTGGACAGGATGCTGTTTTTTTGGAATATTTATGAAATAATCCATTTGCAACTGCAAGGGATGCTGTTATTGATACAGCATTTCCTGCCTCCCCAACCTACGGCCAGCGGAGAGTAAAAGAATCTAAACTAAAATGTCACCCAGCTGCAAAAAAATGTTTCTTAACAAGGAACGGCGACAATCAATTATATATGCGGCAATCCTCAATTTTGGAACAGGGTCATTTTTGGTCATTTTTACTGATGAAAAGACGTTCCAGTCGACTTATAACGGCCAAATTCGTGTTTACTGTCCAAACAATACCAGGTTTGAAGAGCGATATACTAACCCCCTCACTTTAACATGGGCGTTTCTCTGTAAATGTATGGGGGCTGGATAAGTGTTCATGGAACTGGTGTTTGCTGGCGAATAGGGGAAGATTTAATGTCGGAAATGACATTAACATTTTAGAAAAACATATTATAACCAACTGCTGAGCAAATATATCCCAATAATACGTTCATATTTCAACGATAATTGTCCAGCCCATACCGCCAATGCTCTAACCCACTGGTTTCAACCCATAATGTGGAAGTGCTTCCTTGGGTCGCTTATATAGTCCCGATATCAATTCAATTGAAAATATTTGGGAATTGTAAATATATATATATATATATATATATATATATATATATATATATATATATATATATATATATATATATATATATATATATATATATATATATATATATATATATATATATATATATATATATATATATATATATATATAAATCGAAATTTTAGGCCACAAAATTCAGAAGATGTATGGGAAATACTAGTGCGTGCTGGGAAGAGCTTGATCCAAATATTTTATTAAATATAATTCAGTCAATTCCGAATAGACTGGCTTAAGTAATAGGAAAACAGGAATATATGACCAAATATTAGATTTTATTTATTCTTTTAATCGTTTTTGTTTCTATTGTAATTTTTATAAAACTGTTTCGTGTACGCTTTTTTATGAATACAACTGTACATCGTTTATATAAATTTGTTTTCTTTATTTTATTGATGTCACACCAATGGGTGACATTTTCCATAACCTTCATTATCTAATAACCTCAAATAGAGAAACATTGACATCAGCCGGTTTTACGCAAATATGACGAAGGTGGCTCTCGCTTTAATTCTTGTACACCTTTATGAAAATAACTGTATAAATTTTCCCATAATAAAAATCAAAAAAATGGGGAAATTTCACGTTGCCTAGACAACGTGGTATTTCCACACTTATCAAACACAAAACAACGAACCTTTTTATTTGTATTGTCAATTAGAAACGTCAAAATCAGTCAAAATGAGTCGATTTGGTTAGGTACACGATGAAGATATAGATAAAGTAATTTAAAAAAGATTTTAGTTATAGTTTTAATTATGTTGTATAAAATTGAAAATTGTATGACAAAAAAACCATTTTAATTGTATCCCATATTTCTTTCATTCTAGAAATATTCTCCCTAATCCGTCATTAAAAAATTATCCAGATAATTTTAAGCACTTGTGATATTAAATATTTGTTAGTGTATGGTGTAACCTCAAAAAAATGGGTCTATTAGTTGGGTATCTACAATATTGCATAACAAGTAGTCTTAAATGAAAATTAATCTTGCTACTAGATAATAAAATGCGGATTAACCGTACTCCAACATGGATAGTTTTAAGGATTATCTACTCCATTTGACGATAAACAAATTCATCAAAAAATGATACCAAGTTGAAAAATCAAACCGAATATGGTAATCTCCAGATCTCCATGTGTGAATTTTAATATGTTTGTAGGGATAAAAATGATTTACTCTAAAACCTATTTCGGCAGTTGATTTTTAAGGAGAACCTCTTTAATTTTTAGGTTGTTCTTCCATATTTCCTAAGGAAATCTTAAGGTTTACAATAATAGCCTGTATAATTTAATCATACTTAACCTGAAATTAATTTTTGGTTAATAAAATATGATTTCTACACTTTGGAATCGAATTCAAAAAGTACAGAACTCGGTGTTAATTTTTGATCCTCGTAGATTTGTCTATGTGTCAGCTAAAATAGCCATTGCTAATTGAAATTCTTAATTGTAGTTTCTTTCTGTTTTATTTTAAATTACCATACTCTATTTGTGATGCTATCATTAATTATTTTAATATTGTTCTTTTATGATGTGACATGTTGTGAGTTTTGCTGTCATGTAAACCTAAGACGCAACTTTTTGACTTTTGTTTACTTTTATGTTCTGTCCTATCTGTTATTTTAGTTTTCTTTTCATTTTTATGATATGTGATGTTGTTGCCCAAAAATTTGCAGGCAATATACCAAGTTTGTAGTATGACCGCTTTTTGTCCATGAATAGCGATGTTTTTACAAAGTTCTAAAGTTTGTAGAAGATTTTGATATAATTTTATCCGCCAAGATCACAAATAGTAAAGTAATGTCTTGTGCTTCCTTCAACTTTTATTTAACTTCCTGATCTTCTACTTTAATTTTTGATATATTGTGAGATAGTGGCACCGCAATATCAATAATCGTTGTTCTTTTTTCTTTTGCGGATGTAGACTATATCCGACCTGTTATGATCTACAGTTATATCGGCTTTAATCTTGTAAAATACATTTAAATCAAAATTAAGTCATTACAAAAAGGAGGCGTCCATTAGTTACGTAAGGCATTTAGGGGGGTCCAGCCGAATCACACCCAACCTCACCTGGACAAGAAGAGGTTTCAGCAAATATCACGTATTTTTTCCGCAAGAATAAGTGTAAAATTGCAAGAAAACTGGGTCAAAATAAGTTAAACACAACGAATTCTTGGATAGAAATAAAGTAAACAAACCTTGTTTGGCATTAATATATTCAGGGAGGCAAGGAGGGATAGTTCTTGTAAACACACTGCACCGGCAACATTGATTAAAGACACTGAATAACATAACTCCAGAAATAATAACTTTTTCAATGTTTATGGCATTGCACCATAAATTACATTTTTATAAATCGATGATTCTTTATTGTTAAAAATTATTTTTAAAGCCGGAAAACTATTTTTGTTTATTATCTGAAGTGACAGACAGATATGACATTTACTTTAGATGCTCAATTCGGTTGCTGTTGATCAAGTCAGTTTACAAAACGTGTTATTGAATAATACAACCTACCAGAAAGAGATAAAATAACATCGAAGTGCCGTACAACACCTGAGTTACTATCATTTTTATTAAACGAATGCAGCAGCTGTCCAAAATAACCTTGTTGCCGGTGCTTGGAGCTGTCATATTAATAAATGTTTATATTTAAATCGATGTTGCCTATATTAACACAAAAACTAATATTTTTAAATAATTTTATTAGATTTTAAGGTAATTTCCTGATTTTGGTTTTTGAAATCTGGCAATTTATTTACGTTTTTCCAAAACAAAAACAAACAGATCACTACACCAAACACCTTGCCTACACACTGGCGTTGCGTTAATTCTAGTTTCGTTGTAAAACATTTCTCTACTTAAATATAGCTAATTCTACACAAGCTAATTACAATAGTCACTGTTATTTTAAACTACGTTCTTAGTAGATTTAAAAAAGAGTCTTAATTAGCCTTCAATACAAATAATAAAGTAAATTATGTTTTTAATCCAACGCCATCACGCAGAGATTAACGTATTTACACTGAAACTATGCATTTTGAAAAAACTCACGTGATCTTCCCCCGGAAGAAGTCGAGCCAAATCTCAGGACATCTCACCAAGGAAGGAGAGGTGGGAGGTGAAAAAATCGCCAAAATCGCCTTACGTAATTAATGGACGCACCCTAAAAGCACATGAAAACGATAACTAAACTGCATATGGAACTGTAAACCGATTGTTCCCGATTTCGGACTTCACCAGCACTTTTTGTATCTCATTAACCAATAGGAGACACAATACGCACAATGGCTTTTTTAGTGACTTGGCATACTAACCCAGTGTGAAAACCGAAACTAATTCGCCGAAACTGTTTTGTGGTTAAAGTCGCACGTAGACGACGTGCGAGATCTCTGTTAGGGCCAATGAACTGCTTTTTTCCACCAAATTATTTGCTTTAAGAGAGCTTACACACTCTCTCATTCTGCACAAATTTTTAGATTATTTAATTTGCTATTTTTGTTGTTGATTTAAACTCAACTTTTTCGTTCCTAAGACTGGCCGGAATTGATACGTTATTACACGCGTTTTATTCGATCCGAATTAACTATTCCCACTTCCATTTATCTATTATGCAGTTTAAATGTTCTTCTTAAATTCAGCGTCTTCTTAGTTAAATGACTTTACATTAATAACATTATCGACGACAGATAATTTATGAGTATCATAAACATATACAAAATCATATATTATTAGCCCTCCTAATGCGTAATTGTTTATTATTAAATGGTAATAGTATAGGCAACTAAATATACAGAAAACAAACATGAATTATTACCTGGTCATTTAAATAACAACCAGAAGAACATATGTCAAGTTAGTTACCTAAAACCGATATAGATTCCAAAAAATTTAGAAAGTTTAATAACAAAAGGATCGATGAAAATGTATAACTTACTCGGGTATTATTTGGCGATTATTGATCTTAATATTACTCCTAACTGGCCTCGATCATTAATCACCCTTATTAATACCCTTGAAACGTGAGGACATAAACCTATTATATGATCAATAATCATACATTACTTTTGTTAAACCGACAATAATCATCTATGCATCCCTGGCAAAAAACATAGGAAGTAACGACGAAAGAGAAGCTTAAGTCAAATGTGGCTCGCTGATCTGGCATCCCGACGGATCCAAGATGGGAGAAGGAGTTCGGGCGTGAGTGTACGCAAAATCCCCAGGAAAATCTTCATCTATCTTCCAAGCGGAAATCTATGAAATCAATATCTGTGTAACCAAATGTGCCAAGAAACTCAAGGCTTACCTGAGAATGCCGACAACGTCTTAATCGACTGGCCACAAACAATAGAGTTACTTTAATGTAGGTGACAGAACATGAGGGAGTGGAAGGCAACGAAATTGCCAACCAACTAGCCAAAGTGAGTGCACAGATCCTGTGTACAGGACCGGAACCTTTTCGCGATATAACTAGAGGTCTATTTTGGAAACTCGAAAAATGGGAAAAGAAGCAAAAGATACTCTCTGGAATGACGCTTCAGACCAAAGACAGGTAAAGAGATTCATTTCACAATGGCCTAGGTATACTAAGAAGCTATTAAAGCTTCAAAAATGAACTCGGGACACGGCCCCTTAAGGTAACATATCAAAAGATGGGAAATATTAACAATAAACGCTCTAAGTTTTGTGACAGATCGAGCAAAACAGCGAATCATATACGATGCAAATGCATGAAGTTAACATGCCAAAGGCTAAAATATCTAGAAGGAGCATTTCGTCTGTGTAATTCTAATAACCTGTATCAGCAATTTTTTCAAATTTTACTTTTTCGCGCCAATGGATAAAGAGGAATCTTTCTAACATAACAAAAAACACTATATTTTCCATTTAATAATTTGGCGCCAGAAATATTAATATTCTAATAATAATTTTGTGACTTTTAAGGTAAATAATTGTAAAAAATGTTTTTCTTATTAAAACATTTATTAAGCACTTACGACGTATTAGAATTAGACTGTCGATTTTTGACTTCCGAAGATATTAAAAAAACTTGCCCCCAAAATATTTTTTAAGTCTGGAAATTAAGGGTATCAACTAATGTAGGGTATACACAAAAGATCTTCCTAGGTCAAAGTGGCTTGTTGAACGGAGTGACCCCATTCATTACAATACAAAATACCCTTGTTTATTAAATAGCTTTTTCTAAAGTATCTTTGGGCTAACCACAATTTAATACATTGTTCTACATTAAAATTCTCCCGGCCAAACAAATGGGTTGTTTTAATAATTTCTACCTATGTTACCCTTAAACCGATTAGCAAATTATCATATCTCATCAAAATCATCCCGTACTAAAACAAAAAAACATCAACCATTTACTTTGGCATTTCTAACAAACCTACCGATTAGCGACTGTTTATTAAATCTTTGAAGACAACTGTGCCGATCTAAAAGTTACAGCACTTTAGCAAATAGTGTTGCTTTTAATGCGAATGAGAGAGCACAGACAGAGTCACAAAACCAATACTACGTCGTTAAAGAATTGCCGTTACGTGAAAACATTATGCCTAGTCTGAAAAACGTTTTTAGTAAACCCTTAGAGCAGCAGAAAGTTTATTTACCTCCTCTGCACATAAAGCTAGGGCTTAAATTTTTTTTAGGTGGTTTGGGCCGCGAATCCTTTAAAAGCAAAAATTTTAAGACTACATTTTCGGCAACAGAATATAACGGTGAAATGGCTTCAAAAGTGTATTTAGCAACTTTTCAGGTAACAAGAAATTATAGAACCACCCAGATCTAATAGTTCAAGAGCTGGTGAACAATTTGGAGTAGATTTTTAAGGCAATTTAAAATTTGTGTAATTTCTTAAAGGACCCCCAAAATATAAAAATCAAGGTCTGGTTGAACAGTAGCGGCCCACTACCAATCCTTGATTTTTTTTAATTCAAGGGTTGATAGGAAGCCGCTACCCTTTAGCCAAACCTTGACTTTTCTGTTTGGGGTCCTTCAAGGACAATTACACAAATTTGAAGTGCCTCAAGAACCTTTCCAAAATTGTTTACCAGCTCTAGTCTAATTGAAGTACTTACGATTATTCAATTGTTTAAGACGTTAGGTTTCAATATGTCACCTAAGCTACATTTTCTTTATTCCCATTGGAATTATTTGCTGGTCATTTAGGTGCAGTTTTGGACCAACACGGCAAAACATTTCATTAGCAAATGCGTCAAATGGAGAAGAAATATAGTGTTAAATGGGCACCATGTTACATATTAGCGAACTACTATTAGAAACAAGAGCACAAAGACTTGTCTTAATTGTGTTATAGTTTTTCATTACAGAATAAATCATATCATTTTAAAACAAGTTATTTAGTTTTTTAAACTTTGAAAATTTATTACTTTCCAGAATAAAAATTCTTCTTTTCTTCTCTTAAAACTTACAAGTGATTGGTATAAACCGAGCTTGTAGTTGAATTAAGCACAATATAGTAGATACAAAAAACCTCAAACATATTACAGAGTGGCAAAAAATTTTGAAATGCAGAGCAGCGGAATTTTTAACAATATATTTTTTTGACAACCATTAATCAATAAAGAAAATTATATACTCTTTTTTAATTTATAGCAAAATAATATTCACCATCTACATCTAGAAATAATGGATTTTCTATATATCTTTCATCTATACATATTTACATTTTCATAGCTTTATTAATAAGAATAGCTCTAAGTTTCCTAAAAATATCGAATATAAATATTTATTGAAGACTATTTCACTAGAGTGTTTTACACTGGCAAAATTTCGTAGCAACGACCTGTTTTCTTATGGAAAAACTGTTACCTGCACTTACCTGGACAAAACCAACATAATTGTTTCTCAGCGACAATATTTTGTTAGGTCAAAGGAAAAAACTACTGTCAGTCTGACAAGTGTGAGAATAAACACTATATTTCTAGCTAAAATTTGGCCCGTTTTCTGGTAAAATAGTCTTGTGGAATATCATTCAGGAAAAAAATATAGGCAAAATATTTCTCGTTTTATTTAAGTTTGTTGCTTTTATGGCAATTTCGTTCATGACATTTTTTACAAAAACACTCGCCCCACGGCTCGTGGTTTTGTTGTAAATCTCATTCACGAAATTGCCAAGCAACAAACTTTCATACAATTTAAATAATCTCTAATGATATTATATACGAGGATATAATTTTTGTAAAGCTGGAAATTTCCGTTTTACCCTGTTTTTTTAAATAAATGTTTAAATGTTGACTACAATTTAATATTTTAAAATGTATAGTTTAAAAATACAAAGCATTGTATATTTTTCTAAATATTTTTTTAAATAATCGCTCCACTATTGTCTAATAAATTTTATAAAACATAAAAAGTAAATAAATTAAAACAAAAACAACAAGACTTGTTAAACTTACCATAACCCTGCATTATTCCGTGGGTCAAATATAATGGTGCTCTTCCAGTAGTTGAATCCTTGGCAAATAATGTTTTTATCATTTTTGGATCCGTCAATACTACAGTACAAACACTACCTAGTGACAAACTGTAGATTGGACCATATTTTTTGCTAATTCAGCTAACGTCAAATAGGGCGCCTTTGGGTTGAGCCATGGGAGGTACCCAACTATTGGAAGACCCCATGGTCCTGGTGGTAGGTCTCGTACCTTCCATAAAGTATGAAGCAGCAGAGTTAATAATACCGCCAGAAGAAAATAAAAGATCATCTGAAATAAAAAATGTTTGTATAGAAAATGTTTTATGCCAGATAATTAACAACTATACCGGGTGGCCCAGCGGTAACAGCTGATTACTTTCTTATTTACAAAGATATTGTTTTAGAATCGGAAGGTTTCTGTAGCCGATACTTGTCCTCTGTTAGGGCTTAATAATTAATTTTTGCGACTGCTGATTTAATTGAAAGAAACTAAAATTATTTTTCAAATACCCCCTGTATTCTTTCTTGTCTGTCAAATTTGCTTAAAAATTCACTTTGTAAGAATGTATCACAATTTGACACTTGCTTTTAAAATGGCGTCAAAAAAGCAATTATTTAAAAACTTCAGTAGACCATATTGTGCTGTGATTTCGAAAGAAAAGATAATTTCTTATGCTTATATTGTAGAAAATTCATAAAGTGCAATATGAGGCATTTGTTAGATGGTGCTGTTCTGTGTTTCAAACAGAAATATATGCTTTACTGCATTGTGCAAAAGAAAATAACAGGAGGGCTTATAAAAGCAACCGAAACTGCATAATAACAGACAGCCAGATGTCTTGGCACTTGTAAACCCCAAGGTAACGTTCAAGATGACATGAAAATGCCAAAAAGAAATGGAAGTCCTGCGGGAGAACGTAACAGGGTAACTCTCCAGGACATTCGGGAATAGAAGGCAACGAAAAGCGGATGAGCTGGCAAGATAAGGATCATCCACCCCATACTTTGGACCCGAACCTGTCCTTGGAGTGACCAAACCACAGCACGAGGGCAAACCAGGAAATGGATCCAAAATAAACACAAGGAATACTGGGGAAACCTCAGTAGAATAAGACAAGGAAAAAGCTTCATAAGGGGCCTATCCAAAAACGAAGAAAGAACTACTTAGACAAAGTAGGAACAGACTTCGCATAACAGTAGAGCTGCTAACAGGGCACGATAACCTGAGAGGACACCCGCACAAGATAGGCTCATATAATAGGGACCCAGGTTGCAGAAAGTGCGACTGGGGGAAGAAACAGCCTACCATATTCTGTGCAAATGTGAAGCGTTAAATCACAAAAGACAGGCATTATTTGGGCAACCGAAAATAAAATAAGCCCACAGGAATATATCAACCAACCAGTCTCGGGGTTATACAGACTCGTAGAAGGAACAAGAATAATGGAAGGATTCATATAAAAGAAAATGGTAGATTAGGCACAAAAGCCCAAGAGGCTGCGCTGCCTCCGGTAGTAAATCTAGAAGGCTCCCGGGAAGGAAGAAAAAGAAAAAGAAGAAGACGGTGCTCTGAACGATGGTGGAAAATTTCAATATAAATGGTATTTTACACCAAATCACTGGCATATATTTCTTATATATAAATCTTTTAACATTCTTGCAAATTATTTTAACAAATCAAAATGCATTAATTTTTGATTATATTGTTTTTGACTTGTTATTACAGAATGATAAACTACCACAAAATCCTTGACTTTGAAGCTTAAAACGATAGGTATATCAAGTAGGCCATTGGGAGTTCAATTTAGGGTATCACACAAATGAGATAAAAATATATTTACATAAATCGTACTAGGTTATAATAATGACAACCAATAGAGTTATAATAATATGTTCACAAATGCAATAATGCCTGCTGTGTAATTAATTCGGCATGAAATATAAAATAGTCAGCAGTTGATAACAACATACGAAATATATGAAGTGTGATTTAGAACTTATTTCTTAAAAATGCCACTAGAAGCAAGATAATAATAATATTAGTAATAAAAATAAAAAAGTTAAAATCGTAATAAGAGTATACTTTTTGACGTCGTCATAAAAACTAAGCCACTGGGTAATTTGACATATAGCAAGTTCTGCTTTAACTTTAATGCACATTTAGAAATATTTTTTTATTTTTAGAATTCTGAAAAATAGCTACGAATATGATGGTTTAATTTTTTATTTAGAATAATGCTTTATAGTTTAAATATTACGTCCATTAAGCATCCTTAATGGACGTAATATTTAAGGATAAATAAACTTTAAATAGGAAATATTTATTTATGTATATATTTAGGTTTCTATTTATTTATGTGTTTATTTATTTCATTTTATTTTATTTTATCTTATTTCCATTCGTTTGTTGCGTTTCATTTATTTCAAGGAAAATCACCGAATTTTAATAACTGATCCAGAAAATTATAGAACGTAGAGGTAAGAAGAAATAAGTCATATAGGAGACGATTTGAAAAGTGTCCAGCTGTAAGCAGTAAATAGGTGGTACTAGCATAGGCAAAGGATATGGTATGAAAATTGAAGTTTGTCGAGTCAGGAAATTAAGTAATTATAACCTAAATTGAATAACTGTCAAAAAACGTGAATGTTTGTAAATAGTGTGAGTGCTTAATGTAAAATACTTTTTAAACAATTAAATCGATAATTTAATTAAATAATTATTGAATATGCACCTGTGAAATGATATTCCACCCAAATTCTCCTTTAAATCACCCAAATTTTTACAATCTGGTACTAAAAATTTTCTTATTATTGTGTAAAATTTTAAAATATCTATAAACCACAGCAAAAACTTCTTACATATATGAAAACTAAACCAAAACACAGGAAAACACAAATAAAACAGCCTTGGACTGCCAGGTGGTTAACTTACTCCTGTTGCTACTGTAGCGCCACCAATTTAAGGCATTTTGCAGGACAGTTTTTTTATGTTAAAGATATTTCTCCTTCCTTTTACCCTCCATACGAAAATAAATTAAACAGCGAGAACATTACTCAGTGGGCTGTAGAAGGAAAAAGTTTGTCAGTGTTTTAACTGAAGGAGGTCCTATCAAGATGCATTGGGGAGCAAAACTGAAAATGTTTTGGAATTTAGACTGAAGAGAATAATTGTCTTATGGAAGATGTATTGCTCCTGAAAAAGTTTAAGGAAAACAAAACCGAGTTGATAGTTGATTGTATCAAAAACGGTTCAAACTTAATTAGACGCATTTTTTCCATTGTTATCCAACGAGAACTCTACCTGTACTTTAAAAAAAAATCTGAAATAGCCTAATAACAACAGATTGATACGAATACCCGTTTACTCTTTGGCGGTAGTGTCATTTATACAACGAAAAAATCAGTCTCGAGCATTCTCTCCACTTTTGTAATATAATTTTACAATGCGTGGTCGGTTTTCTAATACATATTTCATTTTTTTACTTTAATTGGTTACTAATTTGTAAAAAACATGAACAATTTTAAAACTTGATTTTCTAGTTGCCTGAACGACACTAACATCAAAGGGTGAACAGCCAAGGCCGTATCTAGTATCAAAAAACTGAAAAGTGAGACATAGGACTCACGCTAAATATAAACTAGATAGGAACACTTTGGTAAAAAAAATATTTTGGAAACCCCTCCCAAAATATCTAAGTTTTAGAAGAAGTTTTTTTTCATCTTTAAAATTTGATTAAAGTCACAACAAGAATACGATTTGCGAAAAAAGTCAACTTATTTTCGCAAATTCTAAAATAAAAATTTTCTTTACCAAAGTGTTCCCCTTGGTATATATTGGATGAGGGTCCTATGTCTCACTTTTTACATAAATTTGTAATACATAATTTTACGCGGCATCGAATAATAACATAAAAATATTTCATTTAAGAAAAGTATAAAAATTACCCCTAGCAGTTTAATTGTTTTTAATCACCATTTTTTGATTCGACAGGAAAAATTATACAAGATGGCTATTTTAGTTCTTTTAATAAAAGTACCGATTGGATCAAAATAAAGCGGCCTGTTTAGTCTTCGTTGAGTTTGCAAAAAATATATATTTTTTGGACTGATTAGTTTATTTATGGTATGTACAGGGTGTCCAGTTTTCGTGTGTTCTCATATACCAGCTCCCTTACTATAAAAGATAGAAAGATGGGGTTTGCGGCTTACTGTCCTATTTTTTTATGAAACTTTCATTTCGCAAACGAAATTTTCATAGCCCTTAGTTTCTGACATACAGGGCGATTTTGAAAATTTGTCATTTTGACGGTCCCCTGTATCTCGATTATTTCGTAACTTTTCAATAAAAAATGGATTGTTATAGAGTTTTTACGTAGAATTCAGTGGCGTAGGTAGTTTTTTTGTAAAAAGTTTTATTTTTGAGTTACGACCCAAACTTATGTTTTTTAAATAGGTCACCCTATGTATTATTTTTTATCTTATTCCCCCTTTCACAGGCCTTTCAAAAATATATAATAGTCCATATTTACTTCTTTTAAAAAGGAAAATTTTAACATTTTTTGTAAAATTTATCTTTTTCCGATGGTCAATCACGGATAGCCATGACAAAAACAAAATTCTGTAAATGCGCCATTATGGATTGTTATTGTTGTCAAATATTACTGTTATTTGTTTGATTTGGGTTTTTGTTATGTGGGAGTTTACTTTATTATTTTTGTGAAAAATTGTTCCAAATGGCACAAAATAATAGATATGAAATTATGAAAAACACGATGTGTATGTTTGTTTTATCCAAGCTAATGAAGACGCCAACGCAGCCTCGGAGCTTTATTTTAATCGGTAAGGTTTAATAGTATATTATATACCTATAGGTTAAAAGTAGCCTTCTCAACAATGATATATTATAGGATGTTTTTATTATAATGTGAGCATATCTGATGATTTGAATAGATTTTGACATTGCTAATATTCAGCATTAACAAAAAAATTGATATGTAACATTAATATTCATAATAAATATAAAAGTTTTAATCATTATTATTATCTAGCTTTTTGTTACATATCTAATTATTTCGTAGGTATCCAGAAAGACATCAACCTGATAAAAGAATATTTCATAAAATCAAAGCCAATCTCATTGAACACGGATCTTTTAAAAAACTAAGGCCTAATTTTACAACAAGGAAAACAAGGAAGAAAATGAAATAAATGTTTTGGCTTCTGTCGCGGTACAACCATCCATATCATGCAGAAAAATATATGATATGGTTGGGGTTAAAAAATCAAAAACTCAGTTAATACTAAAAAAACATAAGTTTAGACCATACAAATACCATCTCGTCCAGCATTTGCATCCCGGTGATGCAGAACGTAGGGTAGTTTTTTGCAATTGGTACCTACAAATGTTGCAGGAAAATGCAAATTTTGAAAGAAAGGTGGTGTGGTCAGACGAGACTTATTTTACCAGTTCTGGTATTCAAACCGAAACAACTCAAGGTACTGGTCCCAAACGAACCAATATGTAATATTTCCTCGAGAACGTCAAGGTCGGTTTGGATTTAGCGTGTCATGCTTCACTTTTGGCACTAAAATTAAGTATTTTATCTATAAAGGAACGCTAACCGGAAATAGACACCTAGAAATAATGCGAGATGCACTAATGGAAATATTAGAGGATGTTCCTTTGGCCGATTTAAATAATATTTATTACCAGCAAGATGGCGCTTCCGAGTCACAATGCTCAAATGGTGAGATAATATTTAGAAACAACATTTCCAGATAAATGGATTGGTACGAATGGACCTGTCAGGTGGCCCCCAAGATCCCCAGATCTTTCTGTGTTGGATTTTTTTTTAATGGGGGTATATGACAAATCAGATATATATGAGACAATACCACAATATTGATCAACTTCGAGAAGCTACACATCAAGCGTTTAGGCTTTTGCAGGGTAGGCCAATTACTTTATTAAATGGATTGCAAAAAATTGAAAAAGTATGTCGAAAGTGTTTGGAAC
Source organism: Listronotus oregonensis (assembly GCA_019359885.1). Taxonomy (NCBI): domain Eukaryota; kingdom Metazoa; phylum Arthropoda; class Insecta; order Coleoptera; family Curculionidae; genus Listronotus; species Listronotus oregonensis. The sequence continues at coordinate 31,167 of JAHBCN010005522.1, read as the reverse complement.
ACAACGGAGCCCAATTCGAGCAATTTTTGTAATTTAAATAAATAAAAATAAATTAATATGTTATTTTCTTTTAATGTTGCTTAGTTATTATGTATTAATATAAAGTTGTTATAATAAAAATGACGTTGTTAATTTTGTTTTGATTTGCGGGCATAGCCTTCTATACGAAAATGATAAATTTTACAAAAATGTTAAAATTTTCCTTTTTAAAAGAAATAAATATGGACTATTATATATTTTTGAAAAGCCTGTGAACGGGGGAATAAGATAAAAAAATAATATATAGGGTGTCCCATTTAAAAAAACATAAGTTTGGGTCGTAACTCAAAAACAAACTTTTAGAAAAAAACTAACTACGCCACTAAATTCTACATAAAAAACTCTATAACAATCCATTTTCCTTTATTTAAAAGTTACCAAATAATCGAGATACAGGGGACGGTCAAAAATGACAAATTTTTAAAATCGCCCTGTATGTCAGAAAACTAAGGGGCTATGAAAGATTCGTTTGCGGCAATGAAAGTTTCATAAAAAAATAGGACAGTAAGCCGCAAACCCCATCTTTCTATCTTTTATAGTAAGGGAGCTGGTATATGAAAACACACGAAAACTGGACACCCTGTACATTATGTGTATATGTCTATTAAGATTTATTGCACTTTTTTCTTATTTATAAGAGTATTCAATTTTTTATAAGTTTTTTTAATAATATAATAAGGTATTTTTTAAAGTTATATTTTAAATTTATAAAAAAAAAATCTGACCTCAGTAATCCGAACTCTTCGTTACACCAGGCATATGCTTAAACAATATCTGCCCGGGCTATTAAAGTTAAACTGTAGTTGTCGAGATTTTTTAAGTTGCAAATATTTGCCCATTTTAAAATTTTGCGTATATTATATTTAAAAAATTATAGGGCTATAGGTACATTATTTAAAGTAAAAAAGTATATTTTTAATAAAAGCTCTTAGTAGTATTTTTTTTGGACAAATTTTTGTAATAAATGTATTATTAAAATTAAATACGCTAAAATACCGTAATGTGACCAATCTATACACGATTTAAAAAAGTCAGACAGCACTTTTTAAAACGTGGAAAATTCCATTATTTTTACAAGACTTTAATCTAATAAACAACTTTGATGAGACATGTTACGAATTTGACCAACAAAATATGCTAATCCGAATCACACTTTTAGGCGACAGTGACATGCTATCTCAATAATTAAGACATTGGACTTACGAAGTCCCCATGAAATTGACAAAGGTGAACGAATTTTAATAATTGCATAGAGTGTCTACAAAAAAAATAAAACATTAATTAATTCTGTAATAATATGATGACATTAAATGACATATGCTAAATACGTTTTTCCTTTCCAGTAATTTGTCCATAATGCAATACATAGAGTATGACACGGATGACGTTTACGACAACAAATAGACCAAAAAGTGAAAGTGAAAAAACTAAGTTACTTTTTTAATAAAAGTATTTGCCTAATTAATAAAAAAAAGCAGACAATGAGACAATTTAATTTTGTTTTATATGGTTAACGTTTAGAGTTGCCGCGAGACACGAGATACGAGACGTCTCGCCATTTTCCTCGTCTCGAGAGCATTTGTCTCGAATTTCGAGACGAGACGAGATAAAATCCTTCGAGACAGCTCGAGACGAGACGAGACGAGACATCTCGAAAAATTTTAATGACTTAAAACTTAAGTGAACTAACTGTAATAAATCTCCAACAATATATTTCTAGTTCCTAAGAATTATACAGGTTGTTTAAGATTTAGTGTTACAAACTTTGACAGCAGTTGGATCTTGCAAAATTAAGTTTCTATAAACATAGGTCAAGAAATGCATCGTTTCAGGAATACAGGGTGTTAAAAAAAGCTAAAATTAATAATTGCTTTAAAAAGTATATCACCCTGTGGTTTTATTATTTTAAAATTATTTTAAATATTTCATTCATGTATATATTGTCCCATAAGAGAAGTGGTATTGTGGAAAAATTACGGCGGAAATTCCACGTCGTCTAGGCAACGTGGTTTTTCCACTTACTGTCAAATTGACAATACGAATTTTTTAAATAACAATGACGGTTTGTTAAATTAATATTTAATTTTAAGTTAATAAACATTTCGTTTCTGATTCGTGAAATATTCTTCCTAAATACCGCTCACGCTTTAAAATTAACCAGATTTTTCTACGCACGCGTGTTTTCTTTAAAAATTTCACTCGTCCCTCGGACTCATTGAAATTATGAAAAACCTATCTTGAAAAATTATCGGTAATTTTAAGCACTCGTGGTATTACCCCCGATAAAACAACTTAAAATAAAACTATTTTGCTTTGATTTTTTTAAAATGTTGCTTTGCCTTTAAGAAAAACATTAAAACCGATTCTTTTTATACCCTTTTGAAAAGTAGGAGTTTTACTTTGTCTCTCGAAAAAAACCTCAAATAACGAAAAAGTGGTATTTTAAGTTGTTTTATCAAAATAATTGTTTTAAAAAATTATGTACAATTAAAGCTTCTTTTTAACTTTAGGGCCCTGCGTATTTCCAATTTCGAAACGATGCATATCCGAACTTATGTTTATAGAGACCTTTTTTGCAAGATCCAACTGCTGTTAAAGATTTTAAAACTATTGCTCAAACACGCTGTATAATTATAAGAAAAAATTCTAGCAAACATTTTACCTGTGTTTTGTAATAAAGTTTATGACTTATGTTTCATTATCTTTTAGATTTTTTTTCTATTTTGTGGACATTTTTATGTCACTTATATGTTCTATATTTTTATTTGAAATATAAAAAAAAACAAATTATTAGGTTTATTACTTTATTTTTAGTTGCATATTATGGGTGTCCGTAAAGTCTGAAAACACCAATTTTTTGAGAAAACTACACAATTTTAAGAAAAGCTCAATTACGTCAACTTTTACTTTACAAGGCTTATAATAAAAAAATATAAGCATTTATACAGGGTGTTCCATTTTAAAAAAATATTAATTCACCTTCTTACTTCTTGGCTTCAAACACAAGAATGAACTAAGAAAAAATGTCAAAACATTTTAAAAAGGCAACCGCTCTATAGATCTTTAAAAAGTAAAAAGTTTTTTTTTAGTAAAAAATATGCAAAAACTATGGCCGCATCCCGAATAAAACGGTGTGTCGGCAAAATACAGGGCGCGGCGGCAAAGTATAAAGGCGGCGCGGCGACACTTTTTGATGCCTATGCAGAGGGTTGTTTTGCATGTTTTTCTATAAGTTAAGGATATGCCGGTATTATGTTTTAAAAAGTTTTAATTTAAACTAAAAACAATGCATCCTTCTTAAAATATATACCAGTTTGCAGCAGATTTTGCAATTAGTTTGTAGGTATATAGTGTACAGGGTGAGTTAACGATGGCGAGGAGTAAGTAATTTAATGCCTTGAATATAAGATGTGTAGATAATGTGCTTATGTAAGTATTAGGAATATGGTTAAATAGTATGTTAAATTTTAACGATATTTTGAATTAGACAGGGCACGTCCATATTAGGGTGCTACAAAAATAATTTTTTAAAATTTAAAATAGAATACCTATACCTACTCATCTTTTTACAGTTTTGCACTGTGCATACATAAAAATTGGTTTAAAAAATGTGTGACATGTACCTAAGAATAAAAATCGACGGGTCCAAGCATTTTTATTAAACTATAATCTAATTTTTATTGACATTGTCCTATACATTACTAATGCACTGTTTATTGAAATTAATTTAATTGAAATAAACCAAAACAACTCGCGACAAACGAGACAAAACGAGACGAGACGAGGCAAACGTTTGTCTCGTCTCGTTTTGAAATATTTATCTCGAAATTTCGGGAGACGAAAAGGCTTTATCTCGTCTTGTCTCGCGGCAACTCTATTAACGTTCTAAATGGAAATTTTTAAAAATTAAAAATTTTTAAATGGAAAAAAAAAAAATATGATCGTTTTTAAACCTTTAAAAAACAAAAGTTTAGAATGTAAACAGTCAAATCTCAGACAAAAAAAATAATTTTAAAAAAAGTACGAAAAAAAAAAGTCTTGAACTCGGGTTTTTACCGATTATTGCTTGTGAGTTATTCTTTTTAAAAAAGAAGATGAATCGCACTTCCATAAAGAAAGGTGTTGATTGATTACATCGACGAATATATTTCTTTAATCAAGTTGCTCAACTTGTATCTCGTGGTCGTTTTTAATTACAGTAAAACTTGTCTATAACGGCCACCTTTAAATTTTAAATTAATTGGCCTTTATAGAAGGGTGGTCAGTATTGCCGGGTAACAGTTGTTCAACCATTCAGGCAAAAATTTCCCTTTTAAATTCTTGCTGCCTCAAGTGCCTTTTGTTTAATTAAGGGCCCCGATATTGGAACTTTTTTTCCTCTTGCTTTGCAGAACCAATTGTAAATGACTTGATATACTGCCAATCCTTCAGACTTCGGGGAATTTTCCCCCTTTTTTCTAAATTAACACCTTCTTCAAACAATCGATTTGGTTTAGCTTTATTCCTGATATTATCATTTTTTTTTTTATTTTCCAACTAAAAACTTTTCAGCCATTTTTTGCGAACCCAAAACGTACTTTTCATTTTTTTTCCATAACATCAATTTTTTCCCTTATGAAAAAAAGATTTCGTTTTTGGGACATGATTAAACACTTTTGATTCCAAAACAATAACTTTATTCTTATCGATTGAAGACACAACGAAAATATAATGTTAAGATAACCCCCCGCCCCCCTTCTATTTGAACCTGGCCATAAATATTATTGTTGGGTATTTACCGAATACAATCATAAAATAATAAAAAACAAATTAGCCCAAAAAGTTTCTGGCCAATAAAAAAAAGGTTAATTTTTAAAAATAGGTTAAAAAAATTTTGGTTTTGGGCCTGGCTGTTTAATAAGGGTGTCCATTATCTAAGGGTTTTTATATACGGGATTTCCATAAAGGAGATTTTTTTTGTTTTTGGGCCGATATAAAAGGGTGTCCGTTAAACAAGTTTTACTGTATTACTTTGTTAAAAATTTCACTGTTTTCATTGTATTTTTAATACCTAAACATTTATTTTGTGTTCTAATTTTTGAATTACAATTTGACTTATGTATAAATAACCCCATTTGAAATGTCAAAAATCAAATTTTGCCATCGTACAAAAAAAAAAAGAAAATTTAACTGCCCAAAACAATAGATAATTTTGCAAATATTTCAATAGTGACATTAATTGTAACCCGTATAAAAAGGGGTTTTTATTAATTGTAATTTATTAAAGATGTTTTTTTAAATTGTTTTTTGAGGGAGAAGAAAATAAAAGGGGGAAAACTGGGGGCTTAATAAAAAATAAAAGCACTAATGGCCGGTTGCAAAAACACCCCTTTTTGGGGACTTAAGTTGTTCTTTTAATTTTAATTTCAAATGTTTGTTGCACCAGCTGAAATTTTGGCCCCCAAGGTCCCTTAACTTTTAAATGTAGGTTTTCTGTACTTAATGATCCGTTAAAAATTTGAAGTTGACATTTTTTCAAATATTTTGTTTATTGTTTATTTATTTTTCGTTTGTTTTTTTTTTTTAAAAATTTTAAATTTATAAAAAAAATTTGAAACGAAGTTTTTAAAAATGGTTTTTGGGGGTGTGATATTATAAATTGATGTAAATTAGATTTTTTTAAAAAAAATGTAGAAACAGGGGAAATTTTTTTACTTATGGCAATTTTGAGATTTATTTAATTTTTTTTTTCTTTTGGACATTGTTCTGTTATTTTTAAAAAGAACTGTTTTGACGAGATGGATAATAATCTTACATTTTTTTTAAAAGGTTAAATTAACGAAACCAACAGTGCTCAGCCGAGCAAATCGAAGATGAGCTTTAGTTTAAACATGACAAAAGAAATTGTTCTAAAGTTGCCTTTTTCCTATTTTGACCAAATTAAGTATACGGGGGTTTTTGGGGCGCTGATTACAAATCTGCAATTTTTTTAACTTTTTTGTTTTCGAGATATTCATCATCAAAGTTAAAAAAAAAACAACCTTTTTTTACACTATTTTTTCCTTTTTTTGTACAAATTTTTTTAAATTTTTTCACCCAAATTGGCACACATTATTTCAAAAAAAACCTTAAAAAAATTGTTTTTAAAAAATTTTTTTCCCTTTTTTTTCCCTTTAATTGAAACCTTTTCCACCCCAACCCCTGGCGGCAACCAAAAACACTAGGGTTTTTGTAAAAAAAATTTGATGCCTTTGAACTTGAAACTTCGCAATTTAATGGAAAAATTTAAAAAAAATAAAAATTTTAAGGTTTTAAAAAAAGGGTTTATAAAATATTTTGGGGCCCTTTAGGGGTAAAAATTTTAAAAAAGGGGGAATTGGGTTAGTCTGATTTTTAACTTTGATGATGAATATCTCAAAAACGAAACGTTGCAGATTTTTAATCGCGTTCCAAAAAAAAAACCCTATACCCCAAATTGGTCAAAATCGGGGGAAGGGCAATTTTCGAGACAATTACCGGTATGAAGGATTTTTTTTTGGGGGCAATATAAATTTCATATCTTTGCTTGGGGGTTTTTATCTGAACCAAAAAAAACTTTAAATTGAAATACTAATTGTTGGGGTTTATCAAAAAAAAACAAATATTAGTACATATATTTTGGTTTTCTAATAAATATAATCTCGAGAGGGAAAAATCGATGCCGGCGTGAACTTGTCGGTATTCGCACTATCGACAACGACAATATCGGTAAAAAAAAATTTTTATTTTTTTTTTGCAATCTCGATTGGAAATACCAAAAGAAATTCGCCGTATGCTGACCCCGGGAACGCAGTGTCATTTAAAACTATGTGGGAAAATTTAACAATCCGACCCCAACTAACCAAGTAACCAGTGGACGCCTCCCTTGAAGAGAATCATATTTATGTATTGTCATGCCCGCCAAACCATGCTACGCAACACATTGAATTTACAGCATTTTGTTAATTTTCCAAGATTCTACGGAAAAAATGCACAAGAAAGCTATTTTATTTTTTTTAAAGGAAAGCCAAAAATATGGCCCTGTTCAATATTCTGCCCAAATTTCACTTTTCCGTCTTTTTTTAAAGTATCTTATGGTACAAAATTTGTAAAAAAAAGGTTTAAAAGAAAAAGAAGTTTCTACGGTAGTACCTGCAGTTTTCCTGTAAGTTTGTATAAAAGAGCTAAAAATTTTAAAATTGTTTAAAAGTATGTATCAGTAATGTTTGTTTAAAATGGCCTTATCGGTAAACTTTACGCAGAAACTCTTTTACGACAATAACAAAATGAAATTTTATTTATTTTAAAAAAAAAGTTGTTTGACCAAGGAATGATTCCGAGAAGTTTTTTGAATTTTTTACACTGGGAAAAAAAAATTTTTGTTTTGAGATTTTTTCCACTTTGATATTGCCCGCGATGGGATAAATATTCAAAAATAATTAACAGAAATGGGTATATTTTTCTTATGCAATTTTAATCCCCAACAATATCATGCAGGTTTGAAAATATAAATTTTAGTTTTTTTCCCAAAAATTTTAGGTCAGGTATAGGGAGGATTTTTAACAAGACTTGGTTTTTAGGGTTTCCCCCTTGGCAACTTTAATCACCGGCATAAAAACTCACCCCCGAGTACCCCATCCCCCTGGCATAAATAGTTGCCTTAGTTTTAAAAGTATTTACGTAGAATACTTGCTTTTTTTAAAAAATAGAAAAAAAAGAATTTTAAAGTTATTGAAACCAAACATCCCCAATGTAAAAAAATAAAAAATATCATTTGTACTGATGAAAAGGGACTTGCCCCCTTTAAACAGGTATTAAGACCTTATCCTAAGAATAATCTGTCACTAAAACAAAGAATCTTGAACTACAGACTAACAAGGACAGAGTGGTGAAATTTTTTTGTTTTGGCAGACAAAGGTGTTTTATGGCAATTTAATAAAATTTAAATGTATTCTTAATAATTGAATGTAAGGAGTGTTCTAAGACATATTAAAGAATGCTCACCTACAGTTTTATTTTGTTTATTATAACTTCCCTTCCTATTGCCTATTTAATTATTAGCACTAATTAGTTAATGCAAAAAAACTATGGATGGTTTTATATTAAAAAAAAAAAATGGGTTTTTTTCAACAGCGGGTGTGGTCAGTCTAACCTTACAGATTAAAAATTCCCAAAAAAAATGTTCGATAGCAGCCAAAATAAACGTTTTGAGTTTACCGCCATTGTTTTAACAATTTGAAATGCGCAAAAAAAAAAAACTTTGAAGAACGTCTTTGAACAAGAGCCGTCAAGCAACTAAATAGTTGACTGTGCGCGGGTTAGACAGAAACCTACGTGATCTATTTCGCAAATTATTTAGCTGCGGCAACCACAAAGTCCTGTTCGCGGGCCGTATTAATACCGTGTTTTATTCCAATTGGGGAAAGCAAAAATGTTTTTTTAAAATTTAGTGCGAGTCTAAGCGCTTTTTTTGGGGAAACGGCGGGATTCAATGTGCACTGGGACCGGAGTGGAAGTGCCACTCATTTCAGCAGGAGCGCTCAAAATTTCAGTGCCGTATTTAGATCTCCAATTTAAAAATTCAGCTCATCATATATTTTGAACATCTTAAAAAAAAAAAAAAACCCAGGCAAATTTCTTTTTTATTAAACAAGAGTTTTGTAAAATCAGTGCAAAAAAAAAAAAAAAAAAAAAAAAAAAAAAAAAAAATTATTAATTAAAAATATATATATTTATGATTGTTATAATATAATTATATTGTTATTAATTAAAGAAAAATTTTTTAAAAATGTATGTGTTAACAAACCTATACAGACAGGGCATTGATCTGATGAGGTTGTCTATATCTTTTTTGGGTTTTCTAATTCACCCTACTCCCCCCAACTCATGTCTTAATGCTCCCAGACTCTGGGAGATGTGCCCCCAAAATACCTACGGTGTGATAAATATGTCTCTTCAAATCAAACAGTAGGTGCGTCTTACTCCATCTTAATACTCTTTTTTCCCCTTCGACGTCCCGGTGTCTTAGCTTTACGTCCTTGGCCTTTTTAAACAAGATCCATTTATGGTTAAATCTCAAAAAAGATAGGTTTTTATTCTCTCAGTTTCTCCAATTAACACTTGCCTCACGAAAGCCGAAAATTTCCCCCCCCTAAGTCACTAAGATAATAAAACTTTTGCACGCAAGGCATATTGTCTATTACAATAAATTTTTTAAATTTTAAACCACATAGTAAAAGGGGCCAATACTGAATCCGATCGAAGTCTACGTCTTATTGTGTATTCTTATTTTTTCCCCCCTATTTGGGAAGTGACGGAAATTTATGATAAACAATTTTTGTAGGTTTTTTAAAATATTGAAAAAACCTCGGCTTTATTTTAAATAAAAAATATATAGTAGCCTAAATTTAAAAGAATATTGAAAAACTTTAAAACGAAACCTTAACGGAACCAAAATAGTATTTTTAAAAAAGTAAGAACAATTTAATTTTTTTAATATAAGGCATCTAATTTGTTTAAAATTTTTAAAGAGCTTCTTAATCTTTAAGTTATTGTCACTTAGTATAGTATTTTTTTGCATTCATAATAAATTTGATATCTCTCCTCATTTTCACATGTTTAAAAAATTTTTGTAAGTATTTTTTTATATTTTTTAAATATGTTAACCCGGTTCCCCAAACATAAATTTAAATAGTTTGTACTACAAAAATTATGGTAATAAAATTTTTTTAATTGCAATTTTGGCGCCTTCTAAAATTAATGTCATATTATTTATAATTGGATGTTAAAAACGTTTTTTTTGTATGAGCTAATGAATAAAAGCTAATAGTAATTAACAAGAACAAGTTAAAAATAATTTAACTAAACGGATTTTGTTTGATGTCCTAATTTCAGGAAGTCATTGATTCGAAACTTTTATACCAGTTAATGTAAAAATCGATTAGATGTTTTTCTGACTGTTTCGATAAATAGTAGCCAAGCTTCCTACAACAACATACAAAAGGGCCCAAAAATTATTGCATTTAAAAAATATTGGACATATAAAAATTGTCTTTGCATGCATTTATTTTATGTCCTTTTGTAAACAATTTGGGCCAATATAAGATTTGTAAACAAACTTTATCGGTCAAGTCCAGGTTGTTTAAAAATTTTTTAAATTTTTTTAATTTGGAAGATTGGGGCAAAAATAGATCAAGTCAAAAAATAAAAATTTTTTGGGGAAACGAAAAACCTTAAAAATATGGAAATAAACTTACAATTGGCCCAAATTTTTTTAGTTATAAATATTAATGATATTTATATACGGCTTTATAAAAATTTATATTTATACAAAAACACGCCAAAAAGGTTTTTTTAATTTAGACTTGACTGACTTTTTCACCAAATTATTGATCAAAAAACACAAAAAAAAAAACCATTATTTATTTTTTAAATAAAATTTTAAATTTGGTACAAGAATACATAAAAGAAGAGTCTGATTCATAAAATGCGTCTTCTAAGATTCTTTGCAGCTATTTTAAAGGAGGCTGTGGTTCTGCATCTTCACCCTTTCCAAATATTCTCCCCTAATAATCCTGGTATGTTTTGGGAAAATATTTTTTTTAATAATAGCTGGGTCATTTTCGTCGTAGGTAGCAATAAATTTTTACATTCAAACTTAGTTGCGGAAAACTTGGGAAAACCGGAAGGAAACAGTAGTGTTACGTTCAATAAAGTTACAACGCGATATTTAAATAATTGGAATGTTGAGATAGTAAAATTCATTTTTATATTTTGGCTAATAAACGTAGCTGTATAAATGGGTTTAAAATACCGCTAAAGTCCATTATTGGGCTTGTTTACATAGACCCGAAACTGTTTCTAGTTTTTTTTTTATTCTTTTCATTCGGCAGGGAGTAAACTTATTCTTTTTTTTCTCTTTTTCAATTAAACCAAAGGGGGTCACAGAGTAAAAAAAAACCAGCTCAGGATATTGATGAATCACTTAAGCAATATTTTTAATACGCTGATTAACTAAGGTGAAAAAATATTTAGTTATAAGGTAATTTTGTTTTGTGCAGATGTGTTGTCAGAAAAAAGATGCAATGTTTTTACAGAGTCGAAAAACCCCGTCTCCCATCTAGCAAGTAGAGTCCGGGTCATCAACGGTCATTTGGGGGACATGACTGTATTAAGAGGCTCCCAAAATATAGGATTAATCTAAGGAGTCTTTTTTGTTTCTAAAACTAGTTTACAGCAGAAAATTCCACGGGCGATGGACGGAAGAAATGAGAGTAGGTGAAACCCAAAAGGGGAAAATTTGGGTTTTGTCTAGCGATGGGCGAGGATGGGACCATTTTCAGACACTTGACGAACTTTAGTTTGGAGAGCATCTGGGAAGCGAGCCTGAAGGAATGCTGCTCAAATCCGCGTTCCATTTCAAAGGGTGGAGCGGTGATTTGGGGGGGTATGGAGAGCGAACACCCCTTGTTTTTTTTGATGGCACAATGACAAACCTCATACATTAAAAAGTTTTAGAGCCCGTCGAGTCCGTTTCGAGAGCCAGTGGGTAATGATTTTTTAAATCGACAAAAAAGCCCTCATCATCGCACTGCAGCTGTTCCCGATTTTTAGTATGTCTGAAACATGTTGAAACGACGTATTTCTAAGGGAAATTTCTACTACGTATTTTAAATGAATTGGGAAATTGCTGATGTGAAGAGGGGACTGAGAGCACCACTAAAAAACTGAAAATTTCTTTGAGAGCCATGGGGGAATACATACTTTTAGTTTTTAAAAACTTTTAAACTTCCACTGTGTAATAGAGAAGGTTATTTTTTAATTTTTCTTTAATTCAAAATAAAATTATAATCACAATAAAGTTTCCCCCAATTTTTGATATTAAACTAGTTGGTTATTTATTAAATCATTTTTTAAAAAATATACAAAAATCCTATTACAGCAACTAGATTTTTCTTAAATCAGAATAAAGAAATGCAATGAATTTTTTTTTTCCCCCGAAAGAAATAAATTAACAAGGCAAAAGCCCGCCCCCCAACCCCCCCCCAAATTACCCTAAAAGGTTTTGAAATTTTTCTTACGGAAAAGGCGGGTTGCAGGGTTTTCGTGTCCAAGATTTTTGATTAGCGTATTAAGAACTATCACTATAAAGTTTGAAAAAATGGCCAAACCCATTTTAAAAAAAAAACCCCAGTTGACGGTGATTTTGGAGGGGTTTGGGGGTTTTTCGGGTTTTTGTCCGTGAAGATTTTGATAAGGGTTTTGGGGAACTATCACTATGCAAGTTTTAAAAACATTGATCAAAACCCATTTTCAAAAGAAAAAAAATGATTGAGCCTGTTTTTTGGAATTGGGGGTTTTTCAGGTTTTGTGCCCGTGGAGTTTTTTCATAAGTATGAAGATTTAAAAAAAAATTGACCGGAACCCTTTTTCCCTAAAAAAATTGCGGGGCCCTTTAAAGAGCCAAGTGGATTTTAAAATCTTTTTAGCCAGAAACTAATTTTTTCTGCCAACAGACAAAGGGAATCCCAAAACGTAAAGATCTGAAAAAACAATGGGAAGTTTTTCGATTACAATCCCTATAATCTTATAATGAAAAAAAATAATCAAATAAAACATAAAAATTCAAAATATAGTAAAACTAAAAGTAAAATTAATATCTTAAAATTTAACTTAATATAGCTGAAAAATATTTAAAAAAAACCTTTTAAAAATTTTAATATAAAAAAACAATTTAAATTAGTTACGCATTTCGCAAGTGCACATGCCATTTGATTATAGCATTATAAATATATCACTTTAAAAATGCAAAAAAGTTTTTTACCACAAGCCAGGTTGCCAATATTACAAAAATTATTTTTAAGACCTGAAGATTCAAGCATTGTTGAAAAACCCCCGATTACCTCCTTTAGTATGAAAATCTCACAAAGTAATCATTTTTAAAAAAAGACTTTTTTCGAAGGCAAAACCTCAGAAACTAAACCAATTTTATCGACTCAAACGTAAGTAATTTTAGCGTATGAGTTGAGATTTTACATAATTAATTCATTAGAACATATTTCTGGAATAGTCGCCAGAATGCAAGGAGGGACCGCTTCGGTCCCGGTCCCATATAGTATAAAAATAATGCACAAAATCAATTTACCCTTCCAATTTGCACATCACCTTAAAAAAAATTTAAAAAAAAATTTAACCTTTTTTGGGTTTAAAAATCGGCTGTTTTTTATATAAAAATTGAAATAAACAATAATATTTTTAAAATTTTGTTGTTAAATTCTAAAAATTATTTATTATTTCTCAAAAACTAAAAGCAGTTTCTTTGAAATAATTTTTTTTAAAAAAGTTTTCCCTTTGGGTAAAAATTTTTAATGTAAATACAAAAAATTTTATTTTAAAAATCTTGTAAATCCAGTAACTTTTATAGGAGAAACCCCATGTTAAACCCCGAACATCAAAAATTATAAAAAACAAAATCCACAAACCAGAAATATGGGACAGTGGGTCCCCTCCTGTTAAACAGGTCTAATGGCTCCCTTTCAAAGGGAAAAATTTCCCCTTTTTATATCTTTAAAGGGTAAGTTACTTTATCCCAATTTTTTTTTTTAAACCGTGGATTTTGACTTTGGCTATATGAAAAAATATATTTTTTGGGGGTGGTAGCACCTGTTTACATTCTCTTAAAACATGGTATATGTTTTGGGGTTAAACATTGTTCTAATTTTTCGTGGAAAGCTTTTATCGTCTGACCATATCCAGAAAATACCGGTCAAATATCTTTTACAAATTTTTATTCAAAAGGGATATAGATATCCAATAAAGTTTTTTTTTGTTGTACTTCTGAATCTTTTGTAAATTTGTTGTTACAATATTGGAAAATAATTGTATGTGGTAAAATTCCCTTTTTGTACCAATTTACAGTAATAATATTGTATAGACAATTTTTTGTTTGGATACTTTCTGTTTTTGATGGTCGATTTTTTCAGTTATATTAGAACTTTTTTAAAAAGTATACCGGTATTTCTGCCCGTTTTGTATTCAGGGCTTTTTAAACAAAAAAAAAAGTAATTTTGTAACCCATTTGATTTTTTTAAGTGTCACAAAAAAAAGATAGAAACCCAAAAACTATCAAAAAATTAAAATTATAATATTAATTTTATATTTCTCCCCCTTTATATTATGACCTGAAACTTCAACCCTTCCAGCTTTTCTTTAGAACTGAATATATCAAACAATCTATACCTATAATTTTCAATGTAACGGAATCACATTTTTTAACCTTTTTTCATTGTTGTTTTTTTTTCTTTATTAAATTTTACGAAAGGAGAGCCCAAGTAATCCACCCCCAGGATAATACAAATAATTCAATCTTTGAACTTCCTCCCCCCTTTAACTTTCAATTTGACGTAAAAGAAGAAAACTTACTTTTTTTTGTCGTGTAACGTTTTTTCCCTTTTTTTCTAAAGTTTTTTAAAAGATTTACAAGTTGTTTAAAAAAGGTTCTTTTTAATAGATTAAGTAATCAAGGAACTCCCCCGTAGTGGTGGTGGATTGAGTAACCCCATTTGCCAGTTCCAAACCTGGGGTGGGGAAGGGTTGGGGCATAAGGCTAACAACCTATCTCGTAAAAACCATTTGTTATGAAAAATAACAAGAGCCTCGGAAACAGACCGATCAACGGAAACGACAACGGTAACGAAGTACGGATTTGGGTAGGTATTGGGGAACGTTTTAAGCTGGTATAAACCAGAGGATGCCCAATTGGCGGTCGAAGTTTGGAAAAAAAAAATGGAATAACAGCAGGGGGGAAATCAGGTGGCAAAATTTCCCAGCAATGTTAATATTGGCAAATCGGAAACTGTATAGGGAAAAAAGAAAATACGCACGTTTTTGGGAACAGGGATAAAGGAAGAACTGATGGTGAACTAATCCCAAACCCCCATAAACGAGAAAAATTTTCGATCCGGTTACGTGGAAAATGGAAAACTATCACTAGTAGCAAACCGCCCAAAACCAAAGTAGTCAAGGAAGGGACTAAAGACACTTATTATGAAGTATTAGAACAAACATTAAATGAAATACCAAAGAAGGATATGTTGCTGGTTTTGAGATTATAACGCCAAAGTAGAAAAAAAAAAGATTCCAACAAAATTTTGGGAAAGCACAACTTTTATGCTTTTTCCCAAACAAGGGAACCAGGCTAATTGACTTTGCATCTCGAATAACTTATTGATAAAATCAACAATGTTCCCTAAAAAAAATATACGCAAAAAAACCGGGGTATTAACGACGGTAAAAGGAGAAATCAAAAGAATCAAGGCTAATTAAAATGGTCTGGGAAAAAACCCCTAACAACAGAAGACCACTTGGATCCCCAAAAAATTCGGTGGCGGGAAAAATTTGCAAGAACCTTTTAACCTGGGGGCCCCAATTCGGAAGAAGCCACACGGGGTTGGAAAAAAATGGAGGGTTTTTGAGGCGGCCAAGATCCCCCCCGGTTGAAGACCCAAATGGTTTGGGTTTGGGGAATAATCAAGGAGTGTCTGAACTGACGTTTGTGTCTGTAGTCTTCTGTGATTGTGAATAAAAAAAAGGGTATAAAGCCTTCAAGTAATAAAATATATTTAGTATTTAGTATATTGGAAAACCCTAGCTGGTAAGTTGGTCAGGTGATTTTTTTTTCTTCTCGGACCAATTGCCGATTTTTTGCAGCCACTAGTTTTTGAGTTATGACACCCACTGAAAATAACCTTAAAATTGCATAAACATTTCTAAAATTCTGCCGATTTTTTCCTAGGACATTTAACCAAAAAGGGAGTTTGACATTTGTTTTTATCCAACAGTCATTTACAGTGCTACCATGTGAGCACCGTGCCAAAAGCAATGTTTATCAAACGTTAATAAGAGTTTTTTGAGTTTGGGCATACACAAATTTTTTTCAGGATTTTTTTTTTAAAAAAAAAAAATAAAGGAAATTTCTATATGGATCGACAATTATACCGGTCAAGTATTAAAAGAAATTTGGGTAAATTTTAAAAAAACAAGGCAACCGCACGTAAAATATTGCCTACCAATGATCTTGTGGAAGAACCGAGTTGCACCATAGCCGCTAAGGGTCAATTTCCGGTAGGTGAAATTTCCTTTAAATTTTTTTTTTAAAAACTAAGGACAACCACTTCGACGGGGTTCAACGCTTTCAAGACGTATCAAAAAAAATTTGGTGTACTAACCCTTGAGGGTTTAAAGCTTTCGGAATAGTTTAAATTACTTAGTTTTTACTGAAACCGCATAATGATCCGGATCTTAATAAATTGTATTTATTGTAATTTGTTTTAATTGGGGTAATAAATAGTGTCAAACTAGAGGGAAAAAACAAGGTGTCCCATAACAACCTTAGAAGTAAACAATTAAGGGGGCGTGTTTTTTTAAGGGAAAAGGTTTTTTTTTTTACCCCTTTTTGTTTGAATTGAATATAATTAAATGGTAATCCCCCAATATTTTTTTCCCGAGCGTGCGGGAAAAAGGTTTTCCCCCCATTCTTTTCTGTGGGGAAGACATTATTTCCCACCAGGGGAAGATATTTTCCCCCCACTAGGGGGGAAAAAAGTTTGAAAAAAGTTAAATGAGGCATTAAGAACCAGACCGGACATCCAATAATTAATGTCCTAAATGGAAAACATTGGTATTAAAAAAAAGTGGGTTTTTTTTGGAAAAAAAGGGTTTTT
This sequence comes from Listronotus oregonensis, assembly GCA_019359885.1. NCBI lineage: Eukaryota > Metazoa > Arthropoda > Insecta > Coleoptera > Curculionidae > Listronotus > Listronotus oregonensis. The sequence goes on along the minus strand of JAHBCN010005522.1, from coordinate 14,410 downwards.
AAAAAATTGGGGAAAAGCATATTAATAAATTTTTTAAGTTTTTTTGGGGGGGTTCGTTCTGGCTCTTAACCCCCTAAGAATTAGGGGCGTTGAATAATTGTATTGTTGATTCACCAATTTCCCCTTTTTGTTTCTATAATGATGAGGTTCTATTGATTTTTTAAAAAAATTTCAAAGTGTAAAAATAATCTTATATTATGGAACACGAAATTCCGCAAGATGTTTGCATTCTGCTGATGGTTTTAAATTTATACCGAATAAATCTGCTCCTAGATATAAAAAAAAAATATTATTTTATTTATTTATTTATTGAACAAAGTACACTACAGAATGAAATTTCCAAAAAAGGTCCCCCAATAACTAAAACTAATGCTAACCTAGTATTTAAAAAAAAAATATGTATATATAAATAAATAGAATAAAACTAACAATATTACATAGCAAATAAAAATGACTAATAGTTACATTTAAAATAACAGGAATTAAACAACGTAAATAAACCAAAAAAAACAAGATACAAAGATGCTAATAAACTATCTATAGGTAATATCTTTTTTTCAATGATTTAAAATTAGTAAATGTAAACAAATCAACGTTATAAAAAATTTTTTAAATTTTTAACAACCTATCCACGAAAGAAGTAAAACCAAAATTGGTGCGATGTGACCCTTCATGAAATAACTGCCTTGTACGAGTGCTTCTTTGCGGAACTCTTAAATTTATTTTAAAAAAAAAGTGTGGGAGAGTCAATACCACCCTGAAGCTTTATATAGAAAAAACAAAAAAATTTTCGCGGCGCTTTTGAGACTCTAATTCCAAAAACCAATAATAAACGGATGGAATAATCGATATTTTGATACGGAAACCTATGTTTCCACAAAATTATTTTCGTGAACGTGTTCTGCACCCGTTCTAGGCGATCAATATGTACTTTAAAAAGGGGGAGACCATACCCCCAGAGTTATCCCCCAATATACTACGTACCAATAAAAAAATAAAGGACTTTAATCGCTTGAATATCTGAGACAAAGGTACAATTACGTCTTATAAACCCCTAACATGGACAAGTTTTTAATAACAATATTGTCAATATGTTTATTAAAGTTTTTTCCGTATCAAATAGTCCCCAAATCGTTAAAAGTTTTGACTGTTTCTAGTACCGTACTTTCTATCGAATAATCAAATTCAATCGGATTGGGGAATCTAAAAATTTTCATAACCTTACATTTATGAGTTTTAAATTTAAAAAGGGGTTACTTTTACACCACAGAACAAGATTCACTAAATCTTTTTGAAAAAACGGGGGGTCTTCCATCGTTTCTACTACTGTAAAAAAATTTTAATATCCCCCCATATAAAAAACATTTGCACTTCTTGAACGTTGATACAACATTATTAATAAAAATTAAAAATAAAAATGGTCCTAAATGAGAACCTTGGGCACACCCGACGTGATTCTGATTTGGCTTGATACTGCACCACCCAATTTAACCCGCTGAAGACGGTTGCTTAAATAGGAGGAAATCCATAACAAAAAAGGCCCATGAACCCAAAAGGCCTCAAGTTTCTTCAGTAAAAATACCGTGACACACACTAAAAAAACCCTTTTTTTTAAGTCTGTATAAATTACGTCCACCTGAAACCCTTTTTTTCGATGTTGTTGATAAGGTAGTCCTGAAAGAAAAGAAAAATTTGGGGAGCCGTCGATCGCCACTTAAAAAAACCATGTTGCTCAATGGCTATTAGATGCCTCAAAGTTGCAAATAATTCATCAGTTATGATCGCTTCAAAGATCTTTGGCATTATAGAAAAGAAATTTTTCCAAAAATAGTTCCTGACGTTACAACGACCCCCCCGACTTGAAAAGGGGGGGAAAAAAAGTTCCCCCCTTCCATATTTGAGGAAAAAGGCACTATCAAAAGATCTCTGAAAAAAAATCCTCATAGGCTCCAAGAAAAGCCCACAATTCTTAATAAATACTGGTGGAATACCATCAGGTCCTGCTCCCTTATTTTTATCCAAACTATCTACTTTACTCAAAATTTCCTCAACCGTGAATGTGTGGTGGGAAAGAATTATGTTGTTGTGTTCTTTATAGTTAGTAAATACCATATCTGGATGTTCTCTAAAACAGGATCTAAAGTGAGTAGCAAAAGCTTCAGCTTTTCTGGATTGGGCCCTTTCCCTGCTTTGACCATAAAAACACATTACTGAAGGAAGGCCATTATCAGTAAGACCAAAAATAATTAATATTTGTGGGAATAAGTTGCTCGGAAAATTTCTGAAAAAAAGAAGATAACAAAGTTCCATTAGTTCCTTAGTTTCCCTTCTAACCCTAGAGTAGCTGTCAAAATTTAGACTGACGGGCCGGACCACCTATACTTTCTATGAAGCTTTTTTTTCAATTAATTAATTTTTTTTGATTTCACTATACCAACTGGGATATTTTTTTCCCCTTTATTGTTTTTTTTGGAACATGATGCTCAAAACCTTAAACAAAGTGGAATAAAGCTTCTAAAGGCAACCAGATCCACACTTTTAAAAACTCCAGTCACATTCCATCAGAGCATTGTTAATAGCTTCATAGTTTGCTTTATTGAAAATATAAATGGTTATGCTTTTTTTGTAATCCTTTTTAAAAAAATATCGGGGGAAAATTTCAGTTCCAAAGGAGGGTGAAATGCATCCAAAAGAACTTATGGGGCTAAAAATTCACAAATTGTGAGTCTATTAAATTCATCAAAAAAAATCAAATCAAAAGGGTTTGGTTTAAGCAATTTCTTACATGGTTAACCCGGAATTCAAGGTAATAAATATTACAAAAAAAACCTCAGCCAATCACTACCAAAACCACTAATGAGATGATCCTCCTCCATAACCCACTGCACATCTGGAAGATTAAAATCTCCAAACACCATTAACTTTGCCTTCGTGTTGTTACGTCTAATATTTTCCATAGTATCCATTACAGCCTGATACACAATCGGACGTGAGTTGGGGAAAATACATTACACCAAGAATAATTACTTCACCACCAAGCACAATTCGTATCCAAAATCTTCAAACTGAGGGTCATCACTACCCCTAAAAAGGGGGACAGTTGAGTCCGTCCCGGGGAATTAGCACACCACCGCCTCAGTCCCCGAGCCTAAAAATTTGTCTTTTTCAAAAACCCAAATATTTCTTGTCGAACAATTCTGAGCTCATTATTTTCCAATTTAAAAGTTTCTGTAAATATAATCACTTTAATCAGAGGAAAAAAATTCACTAAAACGTCCGCCTTTTTTTGTTCGTAAACCTCTAACATTCTGATTAAATTGTGAAATTTGACGTTGGGTTTGGGTTTTTTTACAAGCTAATTGATATCTGGGGTGGTTTCCTTCTGAGAAAATTTCGCTGTTTAACAAATCTCCTAATCATAAAAACCCTTAGGCCACAAAACAGGATTCAAGATTCTTTCCAACTGGGATTCTCTTACACCAACTTTAAAGGAAATAGTATCATCTTTTTTTTCGGGGGGGATATCACATTTAACGTCAGAAATATTCATCGTTTGTGATACATGATCCAACACATCCTCTAGAGTAGCCCCCGGGGCGCACCGACCAACATAAACCCAAACGGGGGGTTTTCCCGGCAGACCCCAAATTAGCACCCCAAAGTGCCAGTTTAAATTCCCCCGAGAACCACGATGCATGATATTACTGGACATTTGAGATTCACTTTCTTGAGGATTCAAAGGGGGGTTGTAGAAGCAGAGGAGATCTCGGAACATGCTTTGGTTTCAAGTTTTTTATATGTGATCAAAAATCATCTTCCCCAAATTTCCCCCTTTCTTATTTTCCCTATGCCTAAATTAAAAGAACAAATATTCAGAGCATGAGCTAAATTTATGTTTCTGAAAATGAAAAACCTTATAAAGGGGGCATGCATTTTTAAAATATTGCCCTTTGATCAGTATCATGACTATAAGGACCCCCCCCAAAATTAAGGGGTGGTATGATGTAGTCTTCGAATAAAGGTATCTACTAAGGAAGGAGATACGTTAGACCCCCTATGATTACAATATCCTTCCTGGAAAAGTTTTTTAAAGATGAATTCCCTTTTTCTACTAGTTCGTTTTTTAGAGGCTCCAGGCTTCAAAATTGCCTCAGCCTAAAATTTTTTCCTTTGGGGTGCTTTTCAAAAGTAACCCCAACTTTTTTCCCAAACCTCCGGCCACCAGTAAGACTCTCCGTGTATTAGAAATATTATAAATTTGCTCGGATCAAAAAGAGAGCATTGGTTCTTACATTAACTAATGAAGGCGTTGTCATGTGCGTGCAATCCGGATTTCTCAATCCCCGCAGTTCAATTAAGTTTGTTTAACTCCTGCAAATGGGCATTATTTTCCACCTCAAGAACGCCTATGGACGTTATCATGTTTTTTTGGGGCTTAAGTAAAAACATCATAATCACTCTTTAGCGAATCAATCCTCTCCCCGCTAGTTTCCCCATACATTCGGTTTGACACTCAAAATCATTTGATAAAAGAATCTCTGTTTGAGTCTAACATTTTTCCCAGAAGGTCTCATGGTGAACAGTCTTAGTGGCTTATGTCTGTATTTAATACTATGTTATTGTAATTTTGAGGGGTTTAGTATTAACCATTTTCCATTTAGTTGGGAAAAAAATATGTTGGCTTATGATAGTTTTTTTTAGGGGGCCCGAACTAATTAAATTAGGGGTTTTTACAAGTAACTCGATTTAATTCATCAAGTTTAACCTTAAGCTCTCTATTAATCTTACATAGATGTTCTATTTTCAAGTTTTTTTTTTTCAGATGCTGCAGCCTCCCCCGCAAATGATGTGGAACTCCTCTTAATTCTATTTATATACGAATCCTTTTCATCCAGTTCCCCTTTTTAATTCACCTATAATCTGTGTAAGTTCCTCAACAGCTTTTTGGGTCAGAGTCACATGCGCTCTCCATGCATTCTTTTTTAAAACCAGATTAAGTTGTCTCTGATTTCTTGATGGCCTTTATTTTTTTTCCCTTCCAAACGGGGTTTTTTAAAAAAATTTTTTTTAAATTTTAAAAAATACCAATTTGTTCCCTGGTCCGACAAAATTTAAATGATTTTAAATTTTTTTTTTTTTTAAAATAGTCCAGACAAAGAACAAAGTTATCAAATTCAATTGAACTTATAAGCGTATTAAAAATATACACAAAAAACAAAAGGGGACACACTTCACGCCTAGGGGGGCCCTCAAGGCGGCTTTTTATTAACAAAACACAAACAAAGAGGACCACTATAAAAAGGAATAAAGGGTTAGAACAAAAAAGGTATAAAAAAAGGGAAAAAAAAATAATATTAATAATAAAACCCCCAAAAATAAAAATAAAAGTTGGAATATGGAACACAGTCAGCTGAATTCCTATGTCAAAAAAAATTTGGGGCGAAACAAAAAAGGGGTTGTTTAGTTTTTAGGTTGATTATGCCCCAAAGACCATTTTTCAAGGGGAATTAATTAAAAACTAATAAACACTAAGATTGGTGGAACTAGGGGGCACTTCAAAAAATTTAAAATTAGGTTTTTTTTTCTAAAAGGTTATGTTCACTAGACACGAAATAACAACGTCACGTTCCGACTACGTTCCCGACTCCCCAAAAAAAATTAGTTTTTCAACGATTGGTGTTCCCAAAAAAATTAATACATTGGACAAACAGGAGTTTAAAACATTTATCTGGGAAGGAACGAAGACTAATTATTAAAACATATTGGTAAAAAAATGGTTTTGTAGACGGAGGTTTTAATGGTTTGAATCTAAAAAACAGAAGATTATCACGAAGACATGAATTCTGGGGGTATTTGAAACTGCTTTTCGCAGATGATCGACTTAATACCAGAGGGTTCTTTTTTTTGTAATGGATGACGCAAATTACCATTCTAAAAAACTGGAATATGTCCCAAATTTAAAAATGGTTCGGGGATTAAACCCCGTTAATCAGAAAAAAAATTGAATTTCCTAATGATAGTGTTAAGCGAGAGTTATTAAAAAGTAAAAATTGAAGTGGCGATAAATAAAGATAGTAACACAAATTTCGTCATTGATGAAATAGCGAAGAAAACGAAATTAGTGTGTATCGGCTACCACCTTATCACTGCGAACTTATCCCCATAGAACTTATATGGGCGCAAGTGAAGGAGGAAGTTGCCAGAAATAATTAAACTTTTAAAATAGCGAATGTTAAAAAATTTTTTTTAAAAACCATATCTATATCTAATGTTCCCCAGAAAACTGGCAAAGGTGTGTAGAACATTTGCTACATGTAGAAAATAAAATGTGAAATATGGATATAGTAGCCATGAAACTTTGAACCTCTAATTATAAAACGATACTTAAAGGGTTTAAAAGAGTGACATTCCCCTTAAGTGATCTGTCGATATGGAAAATTGAAGGGGTAGATGTGAGTAATACATTTAATATGATATGGATTCTGCCCCCGCCCCGGACTACAGTAAGTCCAAAAATCAATTTTTATTAAAGTCATTTTTTGGTTTTTTTTTTAAAAAATTCTAAATCATAAAATACTTTTTTCCCCGAATTATTGAAATGGTTTATGTACGATTTAGTCTTGAGTATTAGAGTAAAGAGAATATAATATTTATTTAAGATTATTTTTCGTTTTGGTGACATTATAAATTTAATTTGTACTTAACAGAGTCTGGCACTGTGGTGTATTTTAAATAAGCATTATTGTTTAATTAAAAATTTTTTAAATTTTTAATTTATTTTATTATTTTAATTAGTGCTTTTTAATATTCCAATATTTTATTGGTACTTATAAAATTTTTTTTGTTTTAAGTATTTTTAAGGTTAGTTTAAAAGTATTAACGATTTCTAAAAAAAATGAATTTTTTTGTCTTAGGGCAAATAAATAAATAAAACTTGTAAATTTTTTTTTTATTTTTTATAAACCTAGGTTTTAATTGTCGAATATTAAAATATATTAAAAAAAAGATTCCTATTTTTAACAAACACCAGCCCAGGGTAAGCCACAGTCAAGGGTTTTAAAGTTTTATTTTGGCCAACACTACGTTTTTTTTTTTGTTGTTCGACCCAAACTGCCTCATATTAGACCGGGGCCGGGAGAAGTCCCCCCAATTCAATTGTCTATTGCAGTTTTCCCCCTGGGGTCGGCCCCCCGGGGGCGCAATGAGGGGGTCCCCGGAAATTTCCAAAAAGAAAAAACACTACTTTGTTAAATCATGTATTTTTATTTTAATAAAGCCGTAAAAAAAAATTAACAATTAATTATCAAACGAAACATAAAAACTAAATATTAAAAGTTTTAAAAACCCCTTAAAAAAAAAAAAAAAAAAATAAAGTCAAATATTACAATTTAAAAGAGACCCATGCGCCTTTTTTTTTTAAACTATCTTTCAAATCTAGGCTTTTATTTGAGACACACACAATTATATCGTTTTAAAAACAAGTTTCTCATTTTGTTTTAATGGCAGTAAAAACGAGAAACTTAACTACATAAATATGATGTTCAAAGGAAAACCCAAAAATTTTACAGCTTCATTCGCCAACTGGGGTTTCCTGCATCTTTTGGCCAAAAAATTTGCCCCGGGGTTTTGGGAAAAAAAATTTCAGCGAACATTCCATCACTTGATATTTCAATGTTGTTTTTCATGTTTATTGGTATTTCAGCATGTTGAAAGGAATCGGCTAAAACGGATTCAGTATCCACTCCTTCGTAACTGTTTTGAATTTCTTGGGGGAAAAAATCACAGAGCTTTTGTTTTAAATTAAGCAAAGTAACTTGCATCCTGAAAAAATTGTTCAAATTTTAGCATTGTAACATACATTTTCTATAATTTCCTGAATGCACGGAATGAATCGAGCTGCTTTTTGCCAAGTGAAGTTGACCATAAATCGTTTTTCTTATAAACCCCTTTTAAATTTTTTCTGGGCTGTAATTATATTAATGTCGCGACCTTGCAAATTACTGTTCAAAATTTTAATTTTTTTTAAAAATTTTAGAAAAGGGAAAACCCATCCAAAGCCAAATAGGATCGGAAAATTTTTTTTCATATGGGGACTTCTCATCTTTCAAATACATTAAAAGCTCTGCTCTTGGAAATACTTTTTTAAGACGTTCCCCCGAAAGTCCCTTATTTTGGGGGAAAAAAAGATTTTGAAAAAAGCACCCATGTTTCGCAGATTTTTCAAAAAAAACGGGTCTGTAAAGCTTTTCCTTTAATGGAATTTACAATTTAATGATGGTTTCATAACACAGTCCATTTCAGGGGTGCTTTTGCCCGAGTTTCGATGAAAAAAAAATGTCTCCATGTGGCATTAGGCATTTTTTTGTAATCTGACGACAAGACCAGATTGTTTTCCCGTCATGGCGTGCATAAGAAAAATTTTCCCCCGTCAATAACATTTTACTTGTGCTTTTTAAAAAACGTCGAATAAACATTTTCCAGTGGTATTGGTCTCCAAGGGGGGAACAAAATAAAATATCTTCTTGAATGCCATTATTTTATATATCTACAAACGTAATAAATTGGACAAGGATATATCCGTGGATTCGTCCATTTAAAAGAAAGTAGGGGATTTATTAAAATTTTCCACAACTTGGCTTGAATATCTTCTGCCATATCACTAATTCTTTTTTGGATAGTATTATTTGACAGAGGTATTTTTTTTAATTTGCACCCTTTTTCACCGATCATTATATGTACCATTTCAACAGCTGCTGGAAAAAACAGATTTTCAGAATTGTGTGCGGATTATAGTTTTAACGCGATAAGCAACTTTTAACGCTAATAATGTTTTTTGTTAGTAGTGGTTCCAATTAAAAGATCTTCTGTTTGTGAAGGACGTTCAGTTTTCAAAAAATTTTAGGGTTTGTCTTTTTATCTGGATGTTTGCTATTTAAATGTCGAATCTTTTGGCTTCATGTTTTTTGACAATACCCCCAAAAAAAAACATTGTGGTTTATTGGAAATAATGGTAAAACCTATTTAAGATAATCATCACTTAAATCTGTTTTTCTTTTTTTACTGCCACAGACGTAGATGGTTCTGCACTTCTTTTAAAAACTTATCCATAATTTGTAATTTATCGTAGACGTAAAACGTAAACGGAATAGAAGTCGCAAAAATTTACCTTTTCTTAATGTGATTCAAACCCTGTTTGAACTGAGGTCTCATTGCACATCGCCGTTTTAAAAACCGAAACAGGCTGGGAAAATTTCCCCGAGTCCTCTACTAGCGAAGGAGTAGACCTTCGAAATAGGGAAAAAAGCGATGTAGACACAAAAAAGATGTCGGGGTACAATGTGCAGTCGACTTTTTTTTATTTTTTTTATTGTAAATGCTAGTCTGGCAGAAGCTACTAGTTTACTAGTGGAAAGATCGCAATTATTAAAATAATTGTTGAATTTTTTAAAGTATTTTTTTTAAATTAAACAGTAAAGTAAAAAAAATTTGAGAAACCCTCAGTTTAAATTAGGACGCTATTTTTGTCGCTATTTTGGTTTGGGGATATGGGGGCGTGAACAATTTTTTTAAAAAAAAGGGGTGCGCTTAGATAAGTTTGGGAAACACTGGTCTATTGAATCATTGAAAATTTGGGGTTCAAAAAATTTTTCCCCCTACTACAAGAAGCTTATTAGCATATTTTTTTTTTTTACTATCGTTGCAACGAAACGGTATAATTTGAAATTTATTTTTTATTTAAAATTTGCCATTTTAAAATTTTTTAACCTTTCCCCATAATTGATTTGTAAAATTTTGGGGTCGGTTTCGTAGAGAAATCCTACATGTATCACCAATACGAGAACACATGCAAAAATTACATTCGGCGGTATTTAGAAATTTTTTTTTAAAACATATTGGTACAATATTAATCTAAGGCCTTGCAACAAAAAATTAAAAAAAATTATTAATGTTTAAAAAACATTAGTAAGCCCGTACAAGTTAACGATCAGTTTTTGTATTCGATATAAGTATAAATAAAAAAGGCATTGTATCGTTTCGATTTTTTTTATTTTTAAGGTTCTTGTCGAGGTAAATGAATTTAAAAAGTTTCAGCGGTCGAAGCCATCGTCTAAGTTCGTTGCCATTTGGGGAACGTTGATGGGTTTTTATAAAAAACGGTGTACCTTTTAACCCAGCAACCCCCGGGGGTTTTAAAGGGGTTTTTTAAAAATTAGTTTATTTTTGGATGGTCAATTATCGTATATTCTAAGATTTCTAAAAATAAAGATAGGGTTTTTTTTCATAGGTCATTCAATCGACCACCAATATAGTGGGGGAAAAAAAAGGTAGATAAAAAAGTGAGGTTAATACACTGGATACACCCCGATAAAAAATTTACGTAAAGCACGGTTATCTTGGTGACGTCAAATTTTGGGGGGAAATTTTGTTGAAACTCAACTCAACATAGGCGTGCGGATTCAACTTAAGTACTTTTCTTAATTTGTAATATTTAAAACAAAAATATTATAATTGATTTTATGTTTTACATAAAAAGTGTGTATTTTAAAAAAAATTATTAAATAAAAAAATCTAACAAGCTGTTTTTATATGCTTAAATATTTTAAATCTTAAAACTCTCATAGAGTTTTTTTGGGTTTGGGTTGTAAAAAAAAGATTTAATAATAAAGTTTTTTAATTAAAAAAAAACCCCAAAAAATAAAAAAACAAACACATTGAGAGGATTAACAAAGAATAATGTTTTCATTAATGATACGTTTTTTGGGAAAATAAAATTCCATTTCCCCCAAAGGGTTTTTTTTTTAAAAGGGGCCCCTTTGGTTGGGGCAACTTGAAAACCCCCACCAGTGCGGAAAAGAAAAAACCCTTTAAATTTTCCCCTTTAAAAAGGTATTAAAAAATTTTTTTCTAAAGTTTTTTTTAAAATTTATTATTTGCATAGTATTTTTTTATTTGTACAAATTAGGTGTAAAATCAACGAAATATTAATTTAAAAAATTTAAAATTTTTTTTAAAAACATTGTTTCAAACACCTTTTGGTATATATTAAACTTGCTTGTCAAATTTATAGTTTTGACCGGTCCGGTGTCCATATTATAAAAGAAAAAGGTCTTAAAAAAGTCATCGATAATTAAAAGTGTTTTTAGTATTTTTCTGCCCCAGTATCGTCTTTTTAAAAAAAAAATTTTCCCGGGGTTTTTTTTGACGAGGAATTACCTGAATCCATTCTCAAAGCAGCCGAAATAAAATTTGGATTTGTTGCCGCCAAAATTGAGGCACAGGTACGAGAAAGAATATACAAAAATTTAAAGCTGGTGTGGCGAGAAAAAAATCAAAAGTATGAAAGAAAAATTTTTTTATGGATATTTCGGGAACTTGCTAAAACATTAAACCCCAAAACTTTTATGATCAAGGTTTCCCCATTTAAAAAAGTGAAAATTAAGCCCCAAAAAGAACATGGATTTAAGCAAATATTTCAAAGGGCATTTTTTGAAGAAAAAAAAATGTGGGTTTAAAACCCCCCAAAAAAAATTTTCTCGAAAGATGAAATAGAAAAATTTTATTTAAGATGCCCCCAAAGATGTCTATCTAGCTGAAGGTAGCTAAAATTTTTTGGACTAGCGGGTTTTCGTGTTGTCGAGAAAATTTATGAAAATTAGCATTGACGATATTCCCCAAAAAGAGGAATCTTTTTTGTAAATTTTCCCCGTTTCCCCAAAAACATTCAGCTGAAGTTTTTTTAAAAGAAAATGGAAAAAAAATTTTAAAAAACTCAAAAAATGGTTTTTAAAAAGTTTTAATACATATAATTTAAATTTATATACCTACCTTTTTTAAAAAACAAAATTAACAGTAAAATAAGATTGATTATTCCACATTTTTTTGTTTTAATGAATAAATATTTTTAAAAAATTTTTTCCCGACCTACATACTTTTTTTAATAAATAATTTACATAAAAATTTTCCCCCCCAAAACCTGTTGAAAAAATTTCCCATTTGAAAAAAATTATGGGGATTTTATTACGCTCATAACTCTTCCCCCCCTTGAAATTTTAACGTAGATCCGTATTTTTAAAAAGAATTTGTGACTATTTGCTGATTTTGGGAAAATTTTTTGTCCGCGTGGACGAAAGAATGTGGGAAGAAACTTTGTATTTCTTTAAAAAAAAATTTTTCAAAAAAAATCCAGAAAACGTTTTGGGAAAAACCATCATCAGTGCTATTTGTCAAGAGGGGTCCACCAAAAGGCATAATATGTAAATAAAATCGAAAAAAATTAAATAAATAAATACAATTTACCCAATTGACTATAAAATTAAGGTTTTGGGGTATTTCAAAAAAATATATATATATATATATATATATATATATATATATATATATATATATATATATATATATATTTTTTATATATATATATATATATATATATATATATATATATATATATATATATATATATATATATATATATATATTTTTAAAATGGAGAGAATTTTGATCAAAAGGTTAAACAGAAAAAAACCAAATTTGGGGGGTAGCCCCCGTCGAAAAACCCCAATTTTGGGGTTTTTTTATATATATATATATATATATATATATATATATATATATATATATATATATATATATATATTATATATTTTATAAAAAATATTACAAGTTAAAAGTATGCATAAATTTTTTAAAAAAAAGTAAAAATATACAAAAAATCACAGATAACCCTTAAGTTAAAAATTCAAATAAAATTTTTAAAAGAAAAAATTACATTTTTTTCCTTTAAAGGGTGAATTTTTTTAAAAATTAATACCAAACCAAAAAAGCCATTTTTTGGAACGACAAACATGTTTGTCTTTTTTAAAAAAAAGGTATCTTAGTGGGATGGGGTTTTTTTTTAAATTATTTTTTTTAAAGGAAAAAAATGAGCTTTTTAGTTTTTTTTTAATTTTAACTTAATAAATTTTTAAATGTCGATGTTCTATTTAAAAATTTTGTACGCTTAAATTGCTGTTATTTTAAATTGGTTTTTTCCCAAAGCGTTCAGCTAGGGGATTTGTTTAAAAAAATTGCACGAGAATATTTTTTTTATTTCCTTTTACTGATTTACCTATACACACAAAAATTACTTTCCTATAAAAGCAAAAAACAACCGAAAAAAAAACTAAAATTACGAGCAGTACTCAAATATGACATAAAATTATATTCTGGAAACCAAACAAATTCACTTTAAACTTTTAACTCTGAATTCAGACTTTTTTCTGGAAATTCAGACTTTTAACGTAAAATTTATACTATTTTTTCGGATTTCAGACTTTTTCTGAATTTAGACTCCAAATTCAGATTTTTCGGGAAATTTACACCATTTTTTTGAATTCTAACTTTGAACCCCTTTTTCTGATCTGAATGTTCAGAGGGTGGTAATAAAACCCCTGCACCTAGACCTCAGTAGGTCCTTTGTGCTTTCTTGTACAGGCGGGGGATTCACTGCGTCGTCCAACCTATTGATTTAAAATAGTTGACGACGTCTTTTTTGGAATCTCCCTAATTTCGGCCAGTAATGGCCCTTTTTGCCCCCATGGGGGTTTCCCTTCGAATGTGAGGGCGGGACAACCAAAAAAAAGTGTTCCGTGGTCCCATCTTCTTGTTCACAGCCTCTACATAATCCTGTGTTCGTTAGGGGCCCCTTTTAAATAGGTGTCCTCGTAGCCCGCAGTGGCCAGTTAAAAAACCCCCTAGTGTTCGGAGGTTCCTTCTGGGGATCATAAAAGGTTTTTTTCTATTGACTTGTCTGGATAGGGGGCCCCTATTATTTTTTTAAAATTGCAGTTTTAGTTTTTCCCATTTCCCTTTTTAAAAGGGGGATGGGAGTATTCTTTTTAAGATGTCTTTAATCCCTGCTGTTGTCAGTCCAGAGGTGGGGACGGGGGCCCAAATAGTTTCCCGTCCCGCAGCCGCCCCCGGGCAGCGAGTCAGCGGTTTGATTACCTTTAGATCTGTCATGTCCCTTGGGGCCAGGCTAGGTTTTTCCCCAAAAAATGTTAGTCAGGGCTTGATGACATTCTAGTACTAGTCCCGAAGTAATTCGTGGTTTTTTCAGGGGGAATAATGCTTGCCTACTGTCTGTATAAATACAGATCGTCTGGTTGGCGATGTTGCGGCTTTTAATTTCGTAAGCCGCTATGGTTTTTTTGGTGTCAGTTCAATTAAAGCACCTGGGTTCCCCCCATTGTCCATCCGATTTTCAGGTTTATGGTTGGTAGTATATGCCACAGCCTGTGCCCACCTTGGGGTTAAAGCCGTCAGTGTAAAAGGTAATGGATCCTTTAGACTCCCATTGGTATTGTTCCTCTTAGGTAGATTGTGTAGGGTTTATTGAAACGAACCTTGCTGCCACTGAGTCCGCTCTTGCCTG